>LUCH01001680.1:35498-78685 GCA_013368495.1 Paragonimus heterotremus
CGTAATATACTACTGATACCGCGGCTATTCAGTAGCAGGCATATTTTTTTGACAACCTACAAGCCACAAGAAGATTGCAAGAAGGATCAAGATGCAGCATCACCCATAACGGTCCCTGCTACTCAATGGAACTGAGCACTGACATCTGTGGTAGCCGAGACTGTCTGAGGCTGAATACTGCATGCAAATGAGTGTTTTTGTGTCAGGTTTGGTTTACATGCTTAACCCGTGTATTGCTCTGTCCAATAAATAACCCTTGTGTCATCCGCGTTTTTGGATCACAACAATAGTTCATCTATTTTCACAGAGAGTTTCGATTGACCAAACTCAAGGAAACCTGATGCTCATAACAAAAACCTCATTACCTCACGTGCTTGCCTAACATGGTGAACTCTATGACAATTGGGTATCGCTCCTGTTTTATGAGCTTTGCAGCCATCCCTCTCTGAATAATGATTAACTGAAGGCAAAACATGTAGGTTACACAATCCAAAATGTAGAAATATCCCCTAACTGCTTCTCAAGTCGTCCGATGTGAATCACACAATAGGAGGAATAGTAATGTGTATTTTCGACCAAAATGATACCGTATGACAAAAATCGAAAAACTACTTGATATCCAGCGAATTTCCGATTATTCCTCGCAACGAAGTGGTCACCATAACGCATTATTTCCTGGTTCCGAGACCTTCGTTTCAATGGCGCTTTAATGAATTATCATGTAGTGTTGTGAGCCAAACTATGAGTGGAGCAAGCATTGTTTATTCTGAACAATGCGACACAGGAGGTATGCACTTCAACACCACCTCGAAAAAAAAACACTCATTTGCACTTGGTAATAATCTCGAGACGGTATAGTTTCCAATGTCAAGTCCATGCGAGGAATATACCGTTTCTTTCCGAGGTACACTCAACTGTTTCTCTCATGGTTACTGTAATATTTGAATACGTGCTTATCTGACTGCTCACGAGTATTATAGTATGATCATTCATTCTCACTACACTAGGGCGCATTCACATCGGCGTCCTCTGTGATGGACGTCATGTTAACAAATTCGAGATGTTTTGTCATTCTTAGTATTGATTGAATCGATGTATTAGTTATTAGTCATCCAAACACATGCGCGGCACCAGTGCACAGGTTAGCTGATCGCATACGTTGCAGCACTGCGCGTTAGCTATTGTACACGAGCCCATTCATAATGTTTGGAAGATACTGAAGTAAAGGAAAATTCCCTACTTTATATAAATGTGAATGTGCCATTTTGGTAACAGGACTGATCCAAGACATCCTTGTCTGATGCTTTCTTGCTTTGTGATAACGTCTTCCTAACGATATTAGTGGTGACGTTGGTTTGCGTGTGTTCTAATGATCCGTTTACCGTCAGAGTGGTGCGTATTGCACGATAGCGCTGTTGCTAAGGTTTGACTATAATCACCTCCTCCGAGTAAAATGGTGGCAGTTCCATTTCAAACGTCAGAATGGATAACATTATCATGTAATTTGACGTTTTGATTTTCATTTCCGCCACATCCTTCTGACTAGTCTACATGTGATCAAAGTCGACTGGGAATGCCATTTTCAAATGTGTCGAGTTCCTTTTTACAATGTTTCCGTGTTCTTTTGGCCTCACTTCGTGATTGGTAGTTTGGTTATGGGTATTGATTTCAGATTAGAAGTAGCAATAGTCTATACAACTTCACTTCCTAAGGCATCGTTCTTCGGTAACTTGCACTCGTGCTAGCATATGCAAGACTCGGCTACCTGTTTAGATGAACCTGTTGAAAAAAACGAATTGACCTACTTGTCTCAAAAATACATCACCTGTCTCTAGTCTGATTAGTACTACACAATTCATCACTGATAGATTGCACTTGCCCGCGTTTTGGTCACTGTAACAACTCCGTTTTGTCACACTGGACTCCTTTTGGCAAACAAAAGCTTTCGGACGGGCATCTTCACTAAGGCTGAAATCATATTACATTGCCGTTTTCTGACCTGAAAATGCATCCATCGAAAGACCTCGAACAGTTGTACCTAGGCTTTTCAACCCGGGCTATCTTCACATATATAGCGGTTATTTTACATTCAGGTTAAATAGTTGTTGATGGCCAGTAGTTTACGTGGTGTAAGTGATAACCGGTCGATTGAAAAAAAAAATTGACTGTATGGTTACGAGTTGTTGATAGTGCCCATGCATTCTGTTATCTGTGGTATGCTGACGCTCACCCGGTTATCATGGTTTCTCAGCACCATTTCAGTTAACGATAGCACTGTAATAGCACGATGTTTGACTCAACTCCTACTGGACTGTTTTCAAAGAACAGTCGTCATCGACATACGGTGTTTTGAACTCGGGAATCATGGGCTGGACAAATAGTATCGTCAGCTATCATATGCTACACAAATGGATGATGTGAAGGCAAAACTCTGGTCAAATACCTCGTTCATTCAACAAAAGTTGCGATGTTCTGTTTTCTGAATGTAAGTCGTGTTTTGTTTGACAACTGGCGATTTACCGAAATTCTCCACTATATACTTACACCTGACCACTTCATCAACTTAAGTCATTTCGGGTTACACTTCTTATTCAGTCCTCTGGCTACCATATTTAGGGCAGTAAGTTCTTGGGCTGACTGCATTAACATGGGGCACAGTCCCAAACCGAAACTGACCGTTTGTCGGCACGTGCTGTTAATTTTTGCACGTCAGCATTGACGATTGTACATTAGCGCACTCCGCTGGGTCATTAGAATACGCAATGGCAGGTTATTAAAACAGTTGACCACTCAGAAGTCAAGGATG
The DNA here is from genome assembly GCA_013368495.1 of Paragonimus heterotremus. NCBI lineage: Eukaryota > Metazoa > Platyhelminthes > Trematoda > Plagiorchiida > Troglotrematidae > Paragonimus > Paragonimus heterotremus. The sequence continues at coordinate 38,305 of LUCH01001680.1, forward strand.
AACAGAATGAGTTTGATGAAGTTAACAGAACGCACCAAGCCCGGAAACGAACAGTACGACATTGTATACGACTCAGTGAGAAATGGAACTGATTAATACAAATAGGCGACTCTCAATTAACTTCCGGCCCTCAAAGCAGAAGGTTTGAAGTTTGGCAAACAAATCGGAAGAAGTTTCCTATACAGTTAACTCTCCGTTCTCTCAGGTCATAAAAACGCTGTGCGCCCTGCTATGAAGAAAATAGTGAGCTCGTGATTTCAGTTGTTAACATCGATGATGAAGGACATTGTCAAATTTCGAAGACCCATTTGTAATCAACTATAAGCGGCATGGAAGATTTCATGCTGTAATGCTGCTCTCGTTGTATATAAATCGGCCACTGGACGATGCGCTACTCAGATCTGAACCCTACTTGACACATTGGGAACCGTCTAGTGTGTGTAGTCGTTCTGTTCGACTTCCTACTAAATCCAGTTCAACAGTGTGCTCTGGCGAAGAGATTTTAGGAACCACATGTATTTGTTGGTTGGAGAATTGAAGGTTTGACATGAGAAATTTCTGAATTGACCTCGGCATGGGGTGGAATTGTGTTATAATAAAGACAACTAGTATCAGTTTTTTCACGACAAATATGACAACCGTTTTTGTTGTATCGTTTGTCTGAAACTTGCTGATGTGAACGAACAGTACTCTTGGGGCATAAACAGGTCATGTTAATAAATGTGTCCCGATTAGTCGGTGTTTTTCTCCTGAGTTTATATAGGTGTTAGGTGAGTCCAATTCCCACGGCCAGATTGAAAGGCAAGCACGTGTGTATATAAAAGTGTATCATCGTCTAAACCATATGACAGAGTTATCCATGTCGTGCAGTTGCATCCGTTTTCTCCATGAAAGTCTCCAATCTGTTTTCCACGTTTTCCGTCTTTTTTACTCAACAGTTAAAAAGCAGGGTTGTCTTAATGGCTGTATTTCTGACACTGTCATCAACACAATTCTCACTACAATGGCCAACACTAGTAGGCTTAAGCTACTTAGCTTCAAAACTCAAACGCCATTCACATGCCTTGTCGAAGCAATGGAACATGGAAAGAGGAACTACACCGAAACTCGGTCAGCCTCATTTGTGCATACCTTGACTGTCAGGTGCAAATCGTATGTCTCGTGATCGGCGTAGATTGTCACAATCATAAGATTGAACCTTGTGAATGTGTTTTAGTTTAAAGGTGCTCATTACCAGTTCAGAAAAATCTGTTGGTTATAATCTGGTATAACCTGCCTTTATCTGACAAGTCTAAACGAAAGCGAACTTAGTTATGGAATGTCATTTTCGGAGTGATTATCGGGAAATATGTCTACCGTATTAGTTCACGTGTCTTCCGCATAACAATAGGTGCAACCCTCCTCCATCCTCTGCTGAGATAACACACACAATGTCATAGCTGGACAGAAAGTCGGATACACAGTCTGTGCCAGAACGACGTCTATACTTATCTGAAACATGACTTTTGCATTATACTCGTAGACAGCCCCGCATTTTCTGTTTATGGGGTGGATTATCCGACCGGAGGTGCGAGTATCCCAACATTCGGCGGAATACCTCAACGCAGGGGGAGGTACGTCCACAAATCCACAGCGAGCGGGTCGGAGACGGCGTAGGCGACCGAATGAATCATCGCTCCACTGGAGCGGACCAACGGGCGAGACATGGCAGGCAAAATAAGATGGACGACCAAATCGGAGGCGCGATTATTCCAACACTCAGAGGAATATCTCGATACGGTCGTGAAATTCGGTCAAAGCCCTTAATGGATAGATGGTGGACAACAGGAGCGACCGGATGAGCCACCGCTCAACGAAATCGGACCAACGGGCGAAGAATGACAGGCGGAAAACCCCCGACAGAAGGCGCCAGTCACATACACAAACCGGACAGAAGTGCACACGACGTGTGAGCGGAGGCCGGGTGTGTTGTGGACTGGAATTCTGATCCATGAACACGAGCGCACGCCTAGCATGGTAGTTAGTGCGTTGAACAATAAAGATCGTGATTTATTGGGCACCTTTTCATTACAATTATAATGAGCTATTTCCAGAAGGTGATCTCATCAGGTGACAACACCATGTATTTGTTTATTTAATATAAAAGTATCTCGAAATTGCCCGCTGTTATTGCCCATTGTTTGTCTAAATATATTAGGTTATCAGAACTATACCTATTTTGGGGCTCCGTTGAAGGGTGTTACTGACTAAGTACTGATCTTGAGGTGATTTTAAATTATACTACTGATTTTCGCAATCACGTGGTTTACAATGTCAACCACACATGAGATATATCGCTGGACACAGATAGAACGAGATTTTATCATTATAATCTCTTAAACGTGTACTTGGTGTAAAGAAGTATGAGATATTAATGAGCCTAAACCTTTAGTCTGTACTTGAATATCTCAAAGGAATTGTGAATAAGGAAGACTTGTAACTGAACAAAAAAATGAATCCATTACGTTACAAAGCTATTTGCAAGTACCCACATTAACTGTTCAAATTAGATCTCTTCATACTGGACCCAATGTAGACTGGAAGAAGTTTCCTTTTGAATGACAGAGAAATTTCAACGAATTTAGTTCCTCTAGTGTGCTAAAAGTGAAGCTGTCACAGTAAGATCACAATAACAACGACCACATGAAGACATAAGACAAGGTGCGCGATGACGAGCTTTTGTAGTGATTCACATAATTGACAAGTAGTCTATATTTACAATGTCTGTAACAGGTATAAAAATAATATGTGATATGAGACTAAAAAAGTGACAGACTATCCAACTAAACTTCAACATGAACTTACAGGTAAGCTACTGTAAACACGTCAATCGTCGAGTAATCGTATTCGTCAAATAGAAACGTATTGGAACAGTTCACATCACGAATGTAAAGAGATATCAAAGTGAATCAATATGTAACAAAAATTACAAGTACGATTACAATCCCCATATTATCTGCAACCAAATGCTAAAGTATAAGAAACCGACCAGGAAATCCTGTTGCCAAAGTCACATCAAACAGATTGAACTGTAAAATGTTAACAGCCCTATATAAGAAGGTCAACCAAAGACAGAAGTGTTGTAGTAGCTTGTAACATTCTATCAGCAACTAACAGCGTGGAGGCTGCTTCTGTAGGTTGCAGAGTTAGTGCACACATTATCGTATAAATTTATGCCAAATATAAAAAGATGCCCAGGTTACTGTGATTTTAACGGTGGAATGTGGGTAACTCTAAAGTCTCCTAAGGAAAATCATTTGAGTTTCGGTAAAAATTTACGTAGAATTTAGGCACGACAGTGAGCAACGGTGACCGGGCAGACTTTCACAGAAAATTCACATTAATAGTTGGACGAACATTACCACTTCTGTACTGAGAACTATATGCGTTGTATAAAGTAATGTCCTCTACCAATGAGCATGATGACACTGACCAAGTATGGCATTTTTACACGAGTTTCTGAAGACATTGTGCACAACTCACTGTGAATCACAATAGTTGTGTTCATCCGGTTCAATTTTGCTTGCTCAGTTTCTTCAATCTCATGCTTCACTCATTTCAGACTCCATTTCAATTGACTAGTGTTTGTACCAACCAAAGTAGCATGAAAACTGTTATATTCGTACGATAGCAACCACTTCGCTTTCACTACGCCCGCGTGTACTGACTGAAACAACTTTCTCAGGTCGTCATAGTACAGTGCCGCAGTACGAGTGGTGTGGTATCTGTACTGTTCCGTCCTTTTCGTACATACGAACAGTCGGCGGTAAATTTGGTGTAGATGAAAGTTCAGAACGATGGATTGCTAATTCTCCATCACCAGACAATAGATAAGGGAGGTTCATGCAGCATTCTAATTTCACGCGAACCCGTAGGATGTCTCATGGTTAACCACAACATACATGTTGTCACATTCGTTATTTTTAAGCAATTAATGTGCAAATTGCTACAAGCTTTGTAGACTGGAAAGGAACAGGAATGATTCAAGCTAGCAACCGATGAAAATGCTCTGGTTGCTTCAAATCCTGCGGAAAACTTCCCGATTTATCAAATGAAAATAAAAGAGAGGACGGAAAACACTCAACAATCTTGGTGTTACTGTCTTCGTGAATTATTTTGTATACACAAACTGATGTTGTGGAAGAGACTGTAATAGGCGTCGATCTGTTACGTCGATTGAAAGCATGCGTAGACCTGAAGAGAAACGAGTTGAGTGTTGATGGCGATATCGTGAAGTTGCATCGCGAAAAGATCAGGGATGAATGCCGAATGGGCTGCAACTCGATGAAATCTCTACCAGAGTGTCCGATCCCAGCCATCAAGCAGTGTGTTAATGAGTTTACTGGTTTTTTTTACTAACGCGAATGACCAATACGTTTTCCGTACATGGATGAAACACTCAATAGACGTATAGCCGGATGAAGAGGGCAGATCAGTATATCGGCGGATACCATTCAAGTTGATTCCGGAAGTGGAGAGACAGTTGAAGGAGATGTTGGAGAAAGGAATAATTCAAAGGACAAGCAGTCCGTTTTCGTCACCGGTTGTTTTGACCGAGAAGGCGGACGGAACTTACCGATTTTGTGTCGGCTTCAGAGAACTGAACCGAGTGACGATCAAATATGCGTTTCCGATGCCTCACATGGAGGAGATCTTTGCGCAACTGCATGAAGCTAAAGTACTATCCCTCATTGATTTGCGTTCCGGTTACTGGTAACTACCAATGGCACGGACAGAACAAAGACTGCGTTTTGTGTGAACGGACAGCAGTACGAGTTCCTTAGGATGCCGTTTGGTCTATGTAATGCTCCAGCGACCATCATACGTCTCTTACTTCACATTCTGGAGGGTCAGGAGAGAGTAGTCGTATACGGAGACGACATCGTTGTATTCTCCAGGTCAGTGTCGGAACACGTGGACAGACTTTGAGCAATGTTGCAACGAATCGATGCTGCTGGCCCAAAACTGTGTAATAAGAAGTGCCAAATAGGCCACAGTTCGATCATCTGTTTGGGACACACGGTTGGTAATGGAAAAATCCAACCACTGCCAGAGAAGGTAACAGCCATCAAGAACTTCCAGACGGCAGCTGAGATGTTTCCTGAGAATGGTGGGCTATGATTCCAAATTCAAGCCAGGATTCTCTCAGAAAGCATATCCACTGTTCCAACTGATTTGGAAGCACAAGAAATTCGTTTGGACTAATGATCTGCAGATGGCATTCAACGAACTCAAACAGGAGGCTGTTAGCATTCGACGGTGTCTGACTATTCTAAAACCGAATGAGTCATTTACAGTGTCAGTTGACGCAAGTAGTATCGGAATCGGAGCAGTTCTTTCACAACCTTCGAGAACAATTGAGTATGCCAACCGAATACTGACGGAAGCAGAGAGAAAGTATTCCACCACGAAGAAGGAGTGCCTAGCTATCGTCTGGGCGCTGGAGAAGTGGAGGATCTATCTGATAGCGACCACTTTTCATGTTGAGACCGACGACAAACCCCTGATCTGGCTGAAGACGGTGAAGGATCCACGTGGACGACTGGCAAGCTGGGCACTCCGACTACAAGAGTTCAATTTTACCAGCGGACATGTCAACGGCACGAACAATGAGGTACCTGATGCACTGTCGCGACCGATACAGGAAAGTGAGCTGCCGACTGAAGCTATACCCGTGAACGCAATATTGGTTGCCGATAAAGACATCTTGGCCAATCAGCAGCAAGACCCGCAAGTACGCGAAGTATGTAAACATCTGCTGGCATGTACTAAACCCAAGATGTTGACTTCAGAACTGAACGAACTGGTACAGATCTGGGACCGGCTACACCTGGAAGACGGTCAACTAGTCGTTGATGTGGAGGTACAGCAAGGGCTTCGACCCCGAAGATTGCCATTTATTCCAGTGAACCAGAGGGAACGTGTGATTCGACAGGCACACACAGATGTTCATACAGGACGAGAATGCGTATACGATCTACTGTGGCGAAGGGTATGTTGGCCCACAATGCGGAAACATGTGGTTGATTTCATTCAAGCCTGTCCCCATTGCCAACAGAACCGGGAGACAATGACGATAACACCGCCTATGCCATCGATTGTAACAGAGGAGGTCGCGCACACCTGGGGTCTAGACATTTTTGGTCCGCTCCCAGCGGGTTCAATTGGAAATCGCCACATAGTTGTCATGACTGACCACTTCACACGATGGGTGGAAGCCATTCTCACGGCAGATCAAACGAGCGGAACGGTTGAAAACGCCTTCGCGAACAAAGTCCAGGCTCGCTTTGGAGTACCGTACAGAGTTATCACGGACCAGGGCTCGTGTTTTGAAGGACAGCAATTCCAGGAGATGCTGAGGAATTGGGGGATTCAGCGCCTGAGAACATTATCGTACCATCCACAAACGAACGGACTGACGGAGCGGCTCAATCGCACAATGAAGGAATGGCTGAATAGTAGAGGCAAGAACTGGGAAGAAGGACTGCCCGATGTTTTGTTTGGATATCGCATGACAAAGCAGGCAACAACCGAGAGTTCCCCATTTGAGCTGACATACGGGATGAAGCCAAGAATACTCTTGGATGTCTGCATGTCCAGAGACAGAGAGGGGCAATTATTGCCGCAGGAACGACAACACTTGGAACACCGTGCTCTTGAACGGACAACAGCAGGACAACGCCGGAATAAGCAAAGATATGATGTGAGACACAACACATATAAATGGCGCCCGTTCAGAATCGGAGACCAGGTGAAAGTGAGGGATTACAGCCCACCAAAAACATCCGGTACCGGCGCAGGAAAATTTATAAGGTGATGGACTGGACCATTTGCCATCACGAGCCGCAATAACATGAGCTTCCAAATCGACCAAGGTCCTCGTGGGCGATGGGTCAATGAGATACAATTGACACCCTGTCACAACGGCGGCAAGTTGCTTAAAGAAGGGGCGAGTGTAGTCAGGAAGTGTGAGCATTCCAACTCTCGGTGAAATAACTCAACACAGGGAGAGGTGCGTTCAAAAACCCACCGCAAGTGGATGGAGGACGGCGTGGGCGACCGGATGAGTCATCGCTCGAACGGATCGGAGCAACGGGCGAGATGTGGCAGCCGAAATAGAATGGATGACCAAATTGAAGGCACGATTATTCCAACACTCTCAGGAATATCTCGGCACGGATATGGAGTACGGTCAAAGCCCACAGTAGATGGACGGAGGACAACACGAGCGACCGTACAAGCCATCGCTCGAAGAAATCGGATCAACGGACGAGGAGTAGTGGGCTGAAAAACCTCGGATATAAGGCGTAAATCACACACCTAAACCGGGTAGAAGTGCACACGATGTGTGAGCGGAAACCGGGGTGTGTTGTGGACTGGAATTGCGATTCAAAATCGCAAGCGCACGCGCGGCATGGTAACTAGCGTGTTGGACAATAAAGATTGTGCTTTATTGGACGTCTTTTCGCTAAAAGTGGAGATCGAGGGCTTCTTGTTGGTTCTGTTGGTTTGTTTGGCCACGATTGTCGCTCTTGTTTTTACCAATTATTCACTTGTTTTATTCAAATGATCACAACAGCGAATTCTACGTTTTGTCTGTTGTAAACCCCCGGAACGATACGCTGGTTTCTTCTCGATATAGTAATGCGCTTGATATAGATTGAACATTCCTTCTTGTAATAATTGGCATGGAAATCTCGGTTCCGAAAATACTGCAACTGTCCCGTGATTTGCTCTTAAGACAAGTCAAAAGATGCATGCACACAACAGCTTTGCTCCGCCTCCAAATAGGTGCGACAAGGCGAAAAAATACATGGTATTTGTATGGTACGTAGTGACCAAAAAACATCCCCGAATCTTCAAGTAGAATGACAGTTACCAGAAAAATAGTTAGGGTCACTAATGTGCATAGCGGAATAAAAAATTGAACGGGTAAAAAACTATCCAAAGTCACTTCTCGACCGCTCTGAACAGTTCTGCAAATCAGGATTGAATCAATCGTTTTTTTTCTCGAGGACGGAGGCGGTTTTGGATGGAAAAACAATTTACGCTCAACAGTGCCTGAGTCCTATTCTGGTTGATCACTTGGTTGGTACACTGGTTTGCTCAAGTGGACAACTTTATTTGGTTGTAACAGTTCGCACACCATTTTTTATCTGGCATCTACAATTTTCTCCAATCCAACCTACTCATTATTGCCTTGAAAATGTGACACATATTGGCACTATAGAACACCAATTCAGTTGTGTATGTATACGTAGAGTTGTGACTGTTGAATCAATACCATTGAATTATTTTTACTGCTTCAGTTTGTACTTTCAGTGAAACTTATAAGAAACCTATAAGAAATTGAAAACTGTCATCTGTAACAACGCGAATGACCCTACTTCGCAAAGATTCTCTGTCTCAGTTCATTTGCATTCCGAATTTCTGATAACCTCAAATATCGATTTGTCCGGATTGACGTCTAGTGCTAGAAAGTGGGTGCATTTTTTTAAATACCAACTTACGATAATAGAGGCTACTGTGGCAAGAAGAAGAAGAGTGCCTCATAATTAAGCAACATTTTACTATGATCGGCCTTATCATTGTTTGTACACAATTGTGGAGAATCGGTGATCTTCGTGTCAGAAGGCAGAACTTTTTTCTACTTCGCCATTGATGCTGTAAGCATCGCTGACATTGTAATGGTTTAAGCCACACACTGAGTTAAACAATTATTTCAATTTCAGAAACGATTTGTGCATTTCACAGCCTGTGATTAATAGTCAAGTATAAAGTAACATGAATTGCAGTTTAGCATAAATCGACTTGTTAGCACAATTCATTAAATTATGAACCGATTAGTTACTTTTGTCATCAGTATGAATTTGACGAATTTCAACGTCTCATGCATGTCACAGTGTTTGGGCAAATGGATAAAAATTGGCTGCAAGTGATAATTGGTTAACTACTACCAATGAGCATAGTCAAACACAACAGTGATGAAATTTGGATTCAAAAAAACAGTGATAATTCTTGAAAAATTTATCGCGTTTTGTAAGTCATCCAAATTAAGTGGCGTCTTAATCACTGTCTTGAACGTTTGTCTGACCAGAAAGAAATGTACAAAGAGAGATCGCCGGACAAGCGGGCAATCATGGAGTCGTTGATGTGCAACTGTACCTGGTCAAGTGACGCTGAATTGGTTGCAACTATAGGCAACACAGTAGCCTCGCGAACACTAGTCTCAATGTTAGTAAGTTATAAGTTCCCCAAGTTGCTCAATCCCATCAAGCCACTCAGCTCTGAAAGGTTCACTTTGTTTGAATTTAATGGGTAGAGTTAGTTGGGAGGATCATCGGTTTAAGAGCCAATATCGAAAGCAGTACATCAACGGAATTCACTAATAAATTGTTGGGCATCTGCCTGACTTAAAACTTGTGCCACTCATTGATTACTGTTTGGATAGACCACTCAACCTGCCCCTTTCAAAAAGAAGCGCTATGCTTGATTTCCTCTTTTGTTGGGACACATCAGTAGTACGCCTGCTTGTGTAACGCACGGTCAAGCAAGGGTTGGATTTGGATTGCATAACAGGGTGTGCTTGCTGGTTTCGACCGCGCGTTACACTTGGTACAACCGGAGTTGCCGATTACAATTAACCTTACACCTAATGTGTATTCTTTCCAGGAAGTCATGTGATGTGAACGTTTTTGACACAAGGACGCTACTCAATGGCTTGATGCATGAATTCGGTAGTATGTAATATGAACCTAACAAACTAGTGGTTAATATTATGTTAGTGACGAACTTTGACAACAGCAAAAACCAAATCCTGTATTATCTTCCAATCCGGGTCAGTAGAAAAGTGTTTATGAATGCAGAAGATAATATCTTGTGTTAAACCCGTCCACTCGTCTGTAAAAACAGTGACTTGTTAATCATAATTAAGCCGTAAGTTACTGTATAGAATTTTCAACGGTAGATAGTAAATGCCCACTGCCCGTCCCACGAAATGAATACTGCTGTTCCTAACCTTGTTCCCAAGACCGTTCAGTTCGCTTCTTTCGAAAAGGTCTGGTGGAACTGTCTGGTTGTATGTGAAAGCTGTAGTCGACGGTATGCAGTTGTAATGTTTTGTACACTATTTTCTATTTCATAATTCTGATTGTTATTCACACTTTTCACTTTCCTCAACTTCACATATACGGCCAACGTTTAAACCAACTTAATGGAACTAATCAGTAATCAATGAATACAACTCACTCACTTCTCGGGTCGCGAGCCTTGCGTTCCCTCTGCGTCCAGTGCCGCTAGTAAGCAGATTTTTGGAGAGTTAGAAGTTAACGAAATCAACCGGCTATTGCGGCAGAATTTCCTTATTTATCTGTCATCGGAATTATCTCAGTTGTGGCCTACAAGATTATTTAGGAACAACACGACAGATTGTATCCATTGGATCCTGCATTCGGTGTAGTAGGATTCTAGACCAACGTACTTTAACGAACTATTGTGAGTCAATCGTTTCCATTCATATCACCCTTTTGATCTCGTGTTTATACCTGAATTTTGTATAATGTTTTGATTTACTACACAGTGCGTCATTTATAAGGGAACTTGTTTTTTATTGGTAACTTGAAAATGACGCAACGTTATGAGGAGACTGCAATATTCTACGTTTCTGGAACTTCATGACTTCCGTCAAGCATATTTTCCCGAACTCATGTTGTCTGAGGACAAAGATGGTAGGAGGTTCACCGTGGTTAGGTCAACTTGGGTTGTAGCTGAAATGATTGACCGACTGAGGTATGCTATAAGTAAAATTACGCTGATGAACTAGATAAGGAGCGTTTGTCCTTGGTGTTATTGATTAGTCGAGGCCATGCGGCAGACAGAAGTTTTGCGAACACTCCGACTGGCACGTGCGTGTCAAGACTGTGTGGCGAGAGGTTCGGTATCCCATAGTTGCATGTGGGGATAAAGCTTCTTTGAAACCACCTGAGTTTGGTCAAGGCATACGTAGTGATTTACTGACAGTTCATCAATCGAATATTCCTCTAGCCTTTAAAGTGGATGTGCTTTTACTTAGGAAACCGTGCGTACCTCTTGTGTTCAGCAACAAGCTCTTTCACTTGTCTTCTAGAACTTCCCAAAAAAAATGGCCTCGCAATATCCGCATTTATCTGATCTTCCAGGTGGAATGAAGTCTCATGACACACTAGTAGCTATTCTGTTGTATCATCTAGTCGAAATGCAGTCCGCATATTAAACACAAAACGAATGGAACGAAGTTCGTCAGACATTCCTTCACTGAACCGTATAAGTAGAGTGCATGGGATTGAACAGATTCTTTCCATTTCATTCTCAAACGGTAGGCGCTTGAGAGTGTTGTTGATGAAGATCTGTGGATATTGGACGTCGATAAGTATTAACTTCATCTGAGAGATTTATGCTATTTGGTGTCTTAGTTCCGATCCTATTTGCTCGTTAAACGATTGACCAGCTGACTGCTTCTCTCACGCCAAGCGGAGGAGACAAACTGAAGTTGACATACCAACCAAAGTGGTCTGAATAACGGTATTAAAAAACACAATATTTCTGGTGGATGTAGCTTTGTTGACGAGATGCTGAAGTGATTTTCATTACAACCCTCTTGCGGAATGCCGCCCGGTTTGACTGAAACAAATTATCACAACTCCGTCTTGTTATTTTCAGTTTATTAGGTTTAATTGTTCCAATCACAGCGTACACATTTTGACACCAGTTGTACTGGACATTATTTAACAGAAACCATGTTAATTTCTTGTTAATAGTAAGTGATCTGGAGTTTTGATTGTCACCAGCTGGACATCTCTGACACCTTATTATGACTTTCATCTTCAGATAGGACTTCCGTCTGCACAAACTGCGTGGGGTATCTTGATCAAAAGTGATATTGATTGGAGTTAACCGGATGATTAGTAACTTGGATCACGACCATCGGGTACTCCGGGTGGGTGAGCATCCAAGCTTGAGGATCCGGTCATATCTAAGGTGGGGTCGGGGGAGTAGTGGTCACCGCATCTCATTCAGAATGAAGACATTATGGAATCGAAAGTGGTTGGGCGTTCACATATGATAATTCGGTCGTGCTTAATGTGAAGTCAATGGCGCAGTGATAAACACGGTGGCCTCATGAACAGCGTGGCCGGAGTTCTAGTCTTGGCAGTGACGAGCAGTAATGAGAGCGAAACTCGAATCTAGTGCTTTTTTCGAAAGGGACCGACTGGAAAGTCTATGGGAATGAGATAGCTGCGATCAATGAAAATATGGAAATGTTTAGGGCTCATTTTTTTACACGTCAGCCGAAAAGCCTATTTGAATACAAAATAAGTGATTGGTTCCGAGTTGTGGTCAACCTATAATTTTCCGTTATATTTTGCCACCACCCCACTGGCCAGAAATAGCTCAGTTTCTCCTCATCCTCAGTATGAACTCATGATGGCCACATGAATGAAGCTTAAAACAAACATTTTGTGTGGTGGTGTTGTGTTTCACAACTGGCTTCGTTTTGACTAAAATGGCGGGTAATTAAAATGAGTGGGAGGAGTAACGACACCAAATGACGTATTAGTAGGAATGTGGTCAAGTGAAGACATTTGTGATATCTAGCAAGCCTTAATGAGTAGGACAATTAATTGATAAAGAGTTTATAAGGGTTTTTTGGTAGATCCAACTGTGTGAATTAGGAAGGACTTATTGAGATAATTACTTCGCGTGTTCTTTGTCACCCCCGAAAAATATGAGTTGAATTCAAAGGGGAGAAGTACATCAAACGATTAATTAAAATATGTTCAGAGTCACTGGCACATCATCGTCTGCATCAACACATCAGTGATTGCATCTGATTCCTGACTGCCATTCAACTCTAATGTTCCAACCGTAATAAGACACAACTGTGACATTTTAAAACGAAAACAAAATCCCGGTCAAAAAAAACAGGGAATGTGAGGTAATATAGCATGGGTTACAGTATTCTTGTTGTGATAGGAAAACCAATCGGCGACACAGGAAGTTGATGATTCATCTGATGGTCACCGTCACCATCATTACCACTAACCCCATCGTAATAGACAGCAATGGTCACACTACCTCGAGATAGGAAATCCCTTACCGTTCCTTATATCAATCAGCCGCGGCGTTGCTTGAACCTCTGCGGCTGAACAACTGAAAACGACCTGACATCTCAGCGTAGTTGCAATAGAACCCACTAAACGAAACATAATGTCATTCGTGCTCTCAATATCCTGTGATTAATGATCAGTTTGCATTGTATTGATCAGTTTTAAGTTGCACCACATGCTTGTGGTCCGGTTAATCACCACGGCACTTCGTCTCGTGTATACTAGGGGATAAAAATGAACGGGGATAGCTTGCACAGTCTAGGGAAACATATAATCGGACATATCTTTCAATCAATCTTCACCAAATGCATGGTCGTACCAGAGTGTGATAGCAGTCGTGTATAGCTATACAGTTGATGCCGTTACTGTTGCCAGTAGCGTTTTTCTTTTGGTATACATGGGCTTTTTCCTGGTGTGTTCGCTTGGAAGCCTAATCGAATCAATTCGTATGCCAAATTTGTTCAGTTACGCTGTAAATAACGAGGCTCGCATAGTGCATTTGTGGTATGCTTATTACATGATATCCTGCTGATTTTATGGCTCACATTGAGGAATTCTTTCAGCGGAATAGGAACAGTGAATGTTACAATAAAATACGATCACATAATGCACTTATAACTCATCATCATCATTAAAAAGGTTAACACTGTCACCAACATATAAGAAGTCTACACTGAAACATTATTGCCACGTAATAAGGTTATATATATATATATATATATATATATATATATATATAAACTACAATTAAACTGACCGGTTAAGTTAAGACGAATCCCGGATGTGAATCGAATGTCACTCACAATTACTCGCAGCTGTCCCATTCCCAAAGATTTTTCAACTAATCTCTTTGGAAAAGAAAAAATGGACTCAGATTTCGCCCGTGTTTGACTTAGTCAGCATTATATAATCTTGCCAGGGCCCCCGTTGGATATCTAGTGATGATTCCTGTGATAACCCTGTTGATGACTACGCTGTCGAACTTGTAGTGGACAAGTGGGTAAGCGCTCGACCCTTGTCCACTAATAATTTAATGCGCCTTTCCAGAACAGCAGTCGAAATGTAGTCCCAACAGGCATCGAGCCAAAAGAATGCAGTAGGGTTTGGAAACAAGTCGTACATTGATAAGTGGAAAGAAAATAACACAACGTCATGAACAAGTTGTAATATTCTACGTTTCAACCGCCTCGGTTGGCCTTCCTCAGAAGTGTTGTAACCGATTACAACAGTTCTGAGGAAGGCCACCCGAGGTGGTTGAAACGTAGAGTATTACAACTTGCTCATAACATTGTGTTATTCCCAATCCATTTATCAATAACATGTCAAAAACGACGCCCGAACTGTTTGACTTTATTCGTACTAAATTTGGTGCGGATATCTTACAAACCTTATATTCCCAGTAATGTTTGGAAATGCGATAGGCAATTAGATGTAGCTTAGTCTGGGACCAACGGCAGCAACCAAAAGAAAGAAAAGAAGCACGAGATGGTCTCCAGTCCGCTCGACGGCACTCAAAAGCGCGCCCAGTGAAAATTGCGTAGAACCTTCGAGTGCGTTAAACAGCGCTCGGAAAGGTCCAAATAAAACTATCTTAACGAATGGGATAATTGATGAGTCGTTAAGAAAATAGAGGGCATTCGTTGCGTGCAATCAGTTTACACGGTGAACCTAATTGCCTCCGTCTTTCCAGACCTTCCCAACCGGGGACCAGATTGGTCAGAACGGCCACATCTCAGAAAGTGAACACGATATATGTTTCTAAGTTTATTAATAGTGACCTTTATTTCTAACTTACCAAGTTGTTATGGTCATGCTATATGTAAGACTACTGGGTCCATTGGAACGATGAGTTTTGCCTCCACGGCGTGTGAATTAATCGAGGTGTTTACAATCAAGGTGCATCGTCACTGTGAGCACGTTGCATGAGAGCTTCATGCATTTGCTCGACGCACGCCTATGCCTGTATATCGGTAGCCTCATATATGGCGTAACGTGTGGCCGCAAGCGAGCGAATTTAAGTGTTCGTACCCATCTATAGTCTACTCAAGTTATCAGTTATCCACTTCAGTTTCGAGCCATGGAGCCGAGAGCTAGATTACTAATATGCAATACGGTGACTCACCATCTCAATACTTGACTTAACTACTTATATAAGTAAATTTTCAGAGTATGATGTAATGAACCTGTTTGTTTCTTGTTATCAAAACTCCGTTTCTTACTGTGCTGCTACCGACTCATGCCCTCAGAGACGCACAAGTAAACTGAGATATCATAGATTAGAGATCGCAATATGTTTAACATGGTTGACTTCTGGCGATCACGTTTCACAAGCTGAACTTTAATACCGTTCAGCTAGTGGTCTTTACGTTCTGGTGAATGGTTGTTAAGTGCAGACGATCCGTGCTGAGAAAAGCTGCCCTTTGATTGAACATATTGGCTTCAGTTACAGTTCTCACTACACTTCCTCGTTTCCGTGCACACGAGCTAGAAACACTTCCCACCCTCACCAAAAACTGGTTCGTGATTGGTCTACATGCGTACAACACTAACTTTTGATCTACGCCTTTTTATCAAACAGCTGTATGCATCGTGTACGCACTTCTGTATAATGACTAATCAACCTCTCCACATGTTGTTGTTGCTGCTGATGTTGCTTCTGCAGCTGCTGTAGTTGTTAACACATCGTTCAAGAAATGCATTAGTGGTCGGTCGTTAACGTACTGTGTATATTTGTTTTCTTTTCAGCTGGACTATCTACAACGGTGTCTGAAGAGATATGAGATTGAAAGAGTTGAAGCCGGTGAGGCAGTGCGACGTATCGAGGACCGACTGCAAGAGCTTCAAGAAAGAACTTCGGATTTGTTAGCGGGCTACGTAAGTTTACCTTTTGATGTTCTTGTGCAAAAAGAATCGACATACATCAGCTGTTTGTGACACCGAAATACTGATTGAAGTCTGTTTTTCCGCCCCTGGTAAGAATCTTCCGAAAATTAAACAGGTCAATATGGAGCTGATTCGTGCGACTTGTACCGCAGTTAAAGAGATCCGACATACTTCAACTTGTACTTTCTTCGCACATGATCACAGCTTCCGCACCCACAAAAACCTTTATGCCAATAGCTCTCAAAAAGGAGTACGAAACACCATTTCCGCTCCTATAACTAATGATGAGCTTTGTCGAGAACGAAGCCCTAGTCTAGCGATTCCTTTCAACAAGGCTGGCTATGAAAACTGCCCGAACGTAAAAAATACAGTCATATGTGTATTATAGTTAACTTAGATCGATCAGATCCCAAACTACTCATTAGTTCTTGTACACACATCTGCTTGTACAAGTTGACCGTCAAGCAAAATGATCGTTCGTACCACATTACTGTGATTTTTCCGCAGGAGCTCATCAAGTTGTTTCCTGGCATGTGATATACTAGATCACATAGGTTGAACTCTGTTAGCATGATTTATCCATTGCCTAGTCCTTCTTAACGCTTTTCTCAGTTGTAAGTTGAGGAAGACTCTTCCACCTGCAGTTCAAATTGACATTCTTGATATATAAAAACCATGGCAGTCACTGAGCAACAAAGTCGACAAGATGTAAGTGGACTCATAGCTAACAGTCTCACATATACCTGTATGCCATTACTTTAAAATGGAGCACGTTAATGGCTAGCTTAATAGGCTGAGTCCGCCAACCTGAGACATTCAAGCGTAGTTTGAAGAAACACATATGGATAATCAATTTGAAAAAATAAACAGTCCACAGTCTATGAGTGTTTGGCCAGGTATTTAGCGTGCCAACTGAACAGCAATGACGCAGTGTATTATTTAACTAGATCGCCAGCTACTGCACCAAACGACGAAATGGTTAAACCAGGAGGTCATTCCGAATAATTAAGGTCCTGACATCCCAGTGAATGAACGTCAATAGGTATCGCTTGCCATGTTGTAGAGTTGACAACCATCTGACCCGCCTGACTGTAATGCATGTTACAGTTAGTGGTTTGCAGTTAACAGATGGTTCTTAACTGTTTCAATTTGTCTCAGTTTTCCAAATATGTGGTGATTATTGAAAACTTTCTTTGTCTCTTTCGCGTTAAACAACCGTTTGAATCGATTGCATATATATGCATAAATCAGTTGGAACTAACTAATTGAAATTTGTGCGTTAGTATGCTTTGCCACCAATGTTGTAAACAATACAGTTGAGTGGTTACATGCATGCATCGTTATGCATTCAAACACCAAACTCAAAAGAATAAGCAGGCAGAACCAGTAATCGAATTATATATTCTGTTAGTTTCAGCTAATTACCTTGTTGTGAAGTTCATGTTGCCTGGTTCACAGTTGGATAACTCCACAAGTAATTGAGCGGTAGAGTCGGCTTATTAATCCGCACGTTAAATCTGTCGGCGACATTTTCAGCGGTTCAGTCACCTTAGAAAAATAGTGAACTGCAAGTGAGTGGTTGTCTGTGGTTTGCACTTTTTGTTCTGCGCTTATGAGAATACACTTACAACTAGACAAATCTGTATTACCTTTTTCAATGAGCCCAATTGTCAGAAACTGTCTGTCTTCTGTACTGTCAGTACTGCGTAGTTCTACAACTCCGTTTAAGAGACTTCGAGTAAATTTAGTTACTGGTCTCAGCAGTATAAAATAATCGCACCGTGTATACTGCCATTTTCAAGTTACTTTTCGATACACTTTCCAGTGTGTCAAGCCACCTTAATGACGCCACCTGAGAAAACCTAGGAACATCATTTATTCCGGGGACACAAACTGTGCGACAAGACGGGGTTATTGGGTCGTCGCCTTAGTTACGCGCTCAATCGGTTAACCGAAAAGCGAGAAAGAGAAGAGACGCGGCAACACCGTTTATTGGAAGAGCGAGACAGAAAGAGACTACAGAGGTTGTGCATCTATAGGATGAAGCAGTTACCATACATGGCAGTGAGACAGAGCGAATCAAATGAAACGGTCATTTAGAGCAGTCAGGGAGTCAGAGCACATCATGATACACCAGGAGTCAGAAAACAACGCTAGAAAACACAGTCCAGCTAGCTCACAGGCGTTCGACCGCACGGCTGCAAGTTGATTGGCTGGGTGGACCCATACCAACACCCATGACCGTACGATCCGAACTGGGCTGACCGATAGATATGATGAGATGCGTCTGTGATGCGGCTGTTTCCTTAGAAAATACGCCTCCTAACAGAGGTATTCTTATGAGCAGAGTTGGAAACAGCCGGCATGTCACCGAGACTTTCGTATTCGTCTGTCATATAATTACTGTGGTCTGCATAATTTTTATTGAAGGTAATTGATTTTATGCTGTCTATCAATTGACTACTACAATATATTAGCCAATAATACATGTAATGACAGTCTCATTGCTGTCCCATGTTTTCTCGTTTAGCTTATGAAAAAATGAGACAGAACAAACTATACACAACGGTACAGTAACTGCTTTGTTTCTCATCTAGTACTCACATTGCCATACATCTCCCTCAGCAGTTTATCTGTGAAGTAAGATGTAACAGTCAGCAAAAGTGGTTGTTTTACTAACACGTTCAACCATTTTTAGGTTTTGACAAATTAGAAACAATCTCTCTATCTGTGAATCGACAGTTTCCTTCTCACTAGTTCTAACAGCCCGGCTCACTATTTTGTCCTTGCGTGATTTGTGAGTGGTAGCCAGTATCGTAGCGAATAATTTGCCATGTTAAAACAACCGATAACTTTCCAACTTCAAGCCATTCCACGCGCGCACATAGGACCACAAATGTTTCCTTTGTGAATCAATACGATAAACCGCAAATATGAACAAAGAGAGCAAACTATTTGTCGACGAATTACCCTCCACCGGTCATTTAAGTTGGAGTGGTCAGCACAGCACGGAACCATAAATAATTCATCCCACAACCAAATTATCAGATAGCATCCACACATTTAAGCAGACGTGTGCTCATGTGAACTGCGTTGCAGATGCCTGACCAATTTTCTTCCGTACACAGAACTTTCCACCACGATGACACGAAATGTATCAGGTAGTTCGGATGATTCAGACGATTCAGATTATTCACCTTCACATAGCATCACGTCCCAAACAGCGTCTCATGACTCAATGCATCCCTGCATTCCTGTACCTCTCCGTTAAAAACTATACACATACGAGTGGACTGAATCTTTGTGCAAGTAAAACGTGGTCGTAATATGCACAACATTGCTGAAACGTTACTAAGTTCACCAAGGGCAAAATGAATTGATTCCACTAACTCTAGAACTCATTTGTCTTTTATACCAGCAGTTACTTTAAACCGACCGTTTCCACGGGTACGTATGAAATAACATTGCTTTATTGGACTTGTTGCTTAAGGTCTTTTCTGCCACGCCAACGACTAGATCAATCGATTCGGTTAGGCCATTTTCATCGCTGTGTAAAGTTAGGCGTGCATCAAGCCGCATTTATACTGTAATTTTACTGAACACGAATTGTGTAGTCTTTGCAGAGTCTAATCCCATGGGATCTGAGACAATCTGTACATGTTTTATAGGTTTACCACACCAGTCTGATTGAAGGTTGAGTGCTATTTTGGTGATCGACCATCCAAATTTTTTACTCATGTCTCCTGTTTGGTTCATTGATATTGGAACGTGTTTTGGCCTTATGTATAAATCAGAAATTTGCGTATCACTCATTGAGATCAAAAAATTCGCAGCCTTGTGAGAGACTGTATGCGATCATGTTCTGAATAAACAGTCTGACAACAAAACCCCAGATCGTTTGGTTCATCAATAGTCTCACGGAGATCGACTGGATTAGCTTGGTTGGCAAGCAAACTGGTTGTAATCAGTTTAATAATCAATAGGCAGCGTACTTCGTAGTGTGGGTAGTCGCTGTCAGTGTACTGTGATCAAATTCGCGTCTCAACTGTTATACTGGTCTCACATTCCACATGACACAATAAGTACACGATTGTTCTTCTAGGGAAAGACGGTTAACCTCAGGGTGTGTGCTCATTAGACGGTCGGATGGACGTATAAGTGTGTACAAACAATTGTCCACAGTGCAACCCCACCTGTAAACACACGCACACATGAAATAATTTCGGAGTAAAGATGCTCCACCATGCATGACCGAAGCAACCACAGGCTGAACAAGAATCACGCCTACGAAAGGACATTATTAAATGGCGTCAAATGCGTTCAGCGATTAATCCAACATATAATCTTGTGATTTGACTGTAACTATAAGTTTCGTCATTACTTTGTGCACTTTCTGGTTGGCCCAGTTGTGTAAACAATCGGTTATTCAGATTTGAATACCAGTCCTTATTTCTGCTCTCAAGGGAAATGTAACGTTTAGATTAACACTGCGTGTCTGACCTCAACAAGACTGGTCCGTATAACCGTTCATTAACATGCTAAATAGACTAGTCGTGGATCGATACGCCTCAGCTCAATTTTAGACATTGGTATTAAATATGGCAGTGAACTTATTTACTCGTCTGTCTTAATGGTAGATTTTATGACTGCACCGAAAAAGTGGTTGATCTAGCATGATCGAAATCTCAAGCTGTGCCAGTTTGAAAAGGTGAATTTTTAAGGTAGTTCAAACAAATATTCAAGAAATATGAACCTACAAATGTCTACACTACACAATCCCCTCCAGTCCGATTAGGGCTTATATGGATGGCCAAGGTCATCTTGCAGAAAGCAATTTAGCCAGATGATGTTTTTGTTTACGAATCTGGTCTCTCGTGAGCTAAGTAAACATTCTATGAGAACTCAAAAATAAAGGTGCTTCACGTGTGTGTGTGTGTGTGTGCGCGTTCAGCCACATTCCGGGGAAAGCAGTGAGGTCAGTTATCATCAGCATAAAACAACTACTCTAGTATCATTCAACATCTGTTGAACGATTTTGTTAATTACACTCGAGACAGGGTGTTACACAAACAGATAACAAATAGATTGTAGGTTTATCTTCTATGAAAACTTCCTGAAAACGTCTTCGCTTCGGATCGACTTTCTCCTGGTGATATGTGATAAACGCATCTGAGTGTCCAGTTCAAATATACACGCTCAAAATTAGTGTAAACACCTTACAACATCGAAAGAGTTCTCATCAAGACATGTTTTCATTTTAGTATGGGTTTTTGTGTACGTTACGTATGGAGTGTACGATAAGAATAAATGCAGACAGGGTGTGAGCTGTGTAAAGACTTCAAACGTAGGTGCAGCCATTATTGCATTCTATGTGAAACATAAACTACTTCAACTTTTTACTAAGAAACCAAATTAATTCTACAGAATACAGCAAACTCTCAAAGGTAAATGAGAGCAACGGCCCACCATGGCACATGTCTGTGAAGAAATTGTAAGTAGGTTACCAAACAAACGGAAGTGAATGACTGGTGCAAACAAGAGAAATGTAATGGAGTCAACCTACCTGAATCTGCCATATTTGGTGTATTTTTGTTGAAGTTTTGTTTTGACCGATTTACTGGCTTCCCAGTTCGAAGTGACTAGTGCATTCCTCCTAAAGCCAAAGGGTTATTCCAATTTGTTATAGAGGCTGCTAGCATCAAGGATTAGTTTACTCCGAAAACAGTCGTATACTTTGGGCAAATATATCACAATTACTGAAAGCACTCAGTTACTCTGAGTGGCTGGCTCGGTCATCATCCAACTGATCACTGCTAGAATGAGCAGCTGTGACGTCTGCCCACAATTATCCGCCTTCAAAACCTGCAGTTGTTTTGCCTTTGTCATGGACAACACAGGTTGGCAATTTTCACTGTCGTCCGCATTTTAACCATCAATTTTGTGCATAGTTCATTGTAATGCTTTTATTAGTTGCAGTGTCCATAGTCCCTTCTCACAACGCTATTTCTACTTAGCATCAGCAATGCTGTTGCCTCTTGGACTTCCACTTGCCCCTCTGGAACTCACTCTTCCAAGCTATCTGATCCACAGATGTGTAGTCCAATGGTCTGTACACCGTTTAACAGTATACCAGTTCACCAGTCAACAGACATATGCTAGCTCAGACTATTCACTGGGGAGTATTCGACGGCGATTGATCTTGCGATCGATTTCAGCTGGCCGTTTATTTCCTCAGGTTGAGCAGATGACGCCACATAAAAGTGTCCGACGCTTTACTCGTCAAACGTCAGCAGCCAATTAAATGTAGCCAGAAGCCGGTTGCACTAATCTCGAACTGACTCTAGTTTTTAGTTTTCTGCTGATACCTTGCTAACCACCAGTATTTTACTCAAAGTTATTTTAAATCGTCAATGTCGTGCATTTCTGACGGAGAAATTAACTCGAAGTATCATCTCAAAATATTCGCCTTAATTCTGCATTATTCAGTCATTAACCCCAAAATGTCACATGGAGAAAACGTTTCAGACTGACATATTTGTTTGTTGACTAAGGAAGTGCAAAATATATCTGTCCAAATTATGACATCAGTTCTTTTGGTGTCAGAAACAAGTGGACTGTTTCCAAACATTAACACATTCACAGTTAGATCAATGTGGATGTGTAGTACCATTTTATCAGCAATAGTTGCGCAGTAGGTAGAAACGTTTGTTCATATTTGCATGGATTTGTCAGTAATCCATTTACCAGTTCATTAATCAATCGTCTATTCTGATGAAAACACAACTGTTAACTTGTGTACAACACACCTTGAGTTGAAAAAGCCTTTTGCTTTCTAAGTCATACGGCTTCAGCTTCAGTATAAGTCGTGTTAGTCTGACTTTTTCTCCTTAAGGGGGCCTAAGGGAGCCTTGGGGAAGCACGAGACGTAGGTAGACCACACCTCTGAGGAAGCTAATTTTGCTCATGTATATTTGATTTTGTGATGTTTGGCTGAAAACGAGTGTCACACCGTGAGCGTAGTAGTACTTCTGAAAGTATCAGGAACGTCAATGATTGCAAGAGGGATGTTGTAATCGTATAAGTGTGCAATCAACAGTAAGCCTTACAGGCTATGACAACGGTAGAGAGAACACGTGAGACAGTGAAAGTACATACTATATTGTCGCATTTACAAGCTGTTAACGTCATCCTTATGCGAGTGGACGAATGAGCTGTTGGTCGTTGAAGGCGCGACCAATCAAAACGCAGCTTGAGTTCAAACACGAGCGTGGGGCACAAAGGCGGCCTTGACGCGTATACAACACCACCCACGTCTTAACTCGAACGCCGGGCCAACACCGTAACAAGTGGTCTGGGCCAGGTGACGGAATGATCGACGTTGTTGTGGTGTGTCGGGGGTCACACAGCGTAGACGAAAAATCAGTTGGAGAGGGTTGTATGATGGCGAGGTAGGGAAAAGTAACCCCAAAACAGTGTTTATCAAACACACTACGCACAATTCGGAGTAAGGCAAAGCCAGCTAAACAGAAATGACCATGGTGGGTCTAGTGCTGCTTCACTCTGTCGGATTCTGACAGCAAAGCTCTAGGAACTCGACTTGGTATTTTGAATGTGTGCGCCGAGCCTGTGTCATTATCTAATGTCGTTGTCATCACGGGTCCTAACATTGGGTGTTGCGTGCAAGTAATGCAACTCACTAACTACTACTTCCTTAGCGAGATACATGTTGGCATATCGCTCACGTCAGCTAAGGGCTGTTTTATGTTAATAATTCCCTCTCGTGGAGGACCATATGTACTAGAACTGGGTTGTTTGTATCTTGTTAATAATACACATATAACTGTCACTAAATAAACAGTTTCTCTGCAAACGACAGCCAATGTATTATGGTGATTTATACTCTCAACCATCGCTTAATTTTCTCGTTGAAAACAATGTCCAATACATTTTACGTGCCATATGTTTTAACGTTTGGTTCACGATGGAGGTGTTCGAATCAGATAAAGCTTATCGAAAGCTTTCGGGATGAAACATCTCGAACAGACTAGTTATTGATCCAACTGTCAAATTAGCTCTCTTGGCCACTAACTATAACCTATTTTGACCATAGAAAACAGTGAAATGTTGGACAGTTTAGTGGTATGGACAGTGACAACTTGCCTTTGGAAAACCGAGAGTTGCTCATCAACAGTCTGCACAGAAACTGCTAAGACTTTTATAGTACACCGACTGACTACAGATCGAAGTAGTTAGTCGCTAGGTCCTGGATGAATATGTTGGGTCTGACTATCGGCTGAGAAGAACAATGAACTTCCTTCTTATTTTGTATGACAAAATATCGAGTCTTATAACAGTTTTCGTTTTTTTTTCAAGTGTGTGTGCAGCCGTTAAAATTTTCATGACATATCCACCAATTTTATTTTCAACTTTTAGATGTTATAAAAATGCGCCGGAACATTAACCAGAACGTTTGATGCAAATGCTACAGCTATGTATATATTATTAAACCAATAACAATGGGAAACGTAAATTCTGTGTTCGCGTGACCTGATATGACTATCTGACCCTGTTTGTTACTGCGATTTAACCAGTATAATGCTGTGCGTGATCGGTGTCGGAATGGATAGTTTTCACCGTCAATAAAAGTATAGACACGACCTATTATTTGGATGCCAACCAAAATCTGTAACCGACGTTTTAGTAACCAAATGTCAAACATGCAACGCGGCTCTTTTCCTCAGATACTTGGAAATGATCGCAAAAAAATTCCCAGTGTAGTCATGAAAAATACTGTATAGTGAACAAGCACGTTTTCAGTGATTCATCATCAGGCTAAATACATCATATTTATATCACGAATTTTACAGGGGAATCATTAAAGAGGGTAAACGGGGAACGGGTGGTCAATCAGGTCAATCAGTTCAATGTCACACTGCAATCAAGTACCCACTTGAACCGTGGGTCTTGACAGGCTAACTTGGGAATGAGTTGACTTTAGGATGCTAACGGACTGAACAGATCTGGTAAAATTATAGGGATCCTATTGACATATCCCACGTTGTGTTATATAAAAAACCCTTGAAAGGACGAAATGCTTTCTAAAATAATGTTTCTGAAATAGCTTTGAACACGGCAGTAATTACGTCTCAGATGAGGCTTCCAGAGGAGCTGTAAATGTTTGTATGCAAAATGTAGTAGCCCCCCTCTCATACACTATGTCTAAGTCATCACATGTTAACACATACTAGGAGTAAACGTTGAAACAAACCTTGCGATACCACGAAACAGTCTGGGGGTATCCTGAAGGCTTAGTTTTCTAGTAGTATAATCTGCCATCCATTAGGAAACACTGGATGGCAAGAAAACCTGGGTTTTGCACATCAACACACTTTAAGTACATCTGTTGTCTTTCGTTGCTTGGACGCGATGTGGAAAATGCATGCTCGAAGAGAACACTGCCATAAGATGTGTATCTCATCTCTACAGCCAATGAATTAGTTAACATCACAGTATCAGGTTGTCGGTTCTTTAAGCCTTCGACAGTGATCAATCACGCTTAGTCAATAGGACCGCATCTCACCGCCAAATAAGAGCGACAGATTAGCGTACATTGAACGAATGGTGTGATATGCCAGGTAAACTGTTTGGAGGAAGTTGTTTGGCTTAATGTCAATGTCAGTGACCAAGCTGTTGGGGACATCACAAGCCCATAAATACAATAGGCCAACATGTGTCGCATTAACTTCAAACCACATCTAACAAATCCTCAACTGGCGTAAGGGTTAAAAGAGCAGAGACTACTTTTACCAGACCATTTTGCACTGGGGGGATAATCGACAACTTATCTGATCCACAGTGAACAACACTACCATATGACCAACGTTTTCAAATCTATTCACGTTGTCCCACTTGCTCGCATTGATGAGAAACGGTGCTTCTTGGTTTCCTCTTTGCCGGAATTAGTTAGTGCAAATTTCTGTCCTGACCAAGAGGCTAACTTCTATCCTCGTGCGTGTGTGCCAACCGGAATGGCCATTGGATCGTTGGTCGCACATTAGACATCGCCGAACTACCGTATTTAATTGTCACGACACTTTTGTGTGTTAGTGATGTTCGGGTTGTCCGACCACCTTAAGAGGAAACCCAGTACGATGAGGACGAGCAATCGCCCTGTACTACTCACATCATCACTATTCAGTAGTGGGGCGACAGCCGTCAAAGTAACCGAGGGAAAAACACGGGAAGAAACATCACATCAACACAACAGTGCAGTATGCCGTGGAATAGTTCTGGTTACACAAAGGAGCTGAGCATTAACGTCTGTGGTAGCCATGACCTTCTGGGACGATTGCCATATGCAGATGAGTGTTTTTGTTTCTTGTCCTGACTGAACACCTAGCCTGTGTTAGTTCCCTAAATAAACAACCTTCGCGCCATTCGTGTTCTTGGCTAACAACAGTGGTATGTTCACTTATCACCGTATATAGGTATGAACTACATCCAGATTGGGTTTTGTCGTGCTACCTATTTCTGCTCAATGGAAACGTGGTGTATCATTTGCCAACTTCTATCAGATTGAATAAATACTTCTGAACACAGGCAGTTCCACTTGGCTAACTATCGCATCTGTTAACTGTTCACTTAATTGTGCAAGAATGATGATGTCTCCCTTACTGAAATATCTCATGTTTGTTACACGTATGTTGACGAAGACGTCAGCTTTTAGAAACATAACATTTCTTACTGCTGAAATTTCCCGGGAACCAATAGGTCCGCCAGTTTATCGCAGAATTTGCTTAATTACCTCAGAACGAATGCTGGCTAGCATTGTTCATCAATCTAAATCCGAAGTGGTTTTCTGTGTGCAGTTGAACCGATTCAACCGCGACGGTCCCTTTACATCCATAGGCCGTTAAGTATGACGGTGGATGACTGATTATTCTTACGGTGTGTGCGTCGATCACGTGATCCCAATTTTACTGGTTTCTACTGTGTGTTGTGCGTGATAACTGGTCGATCGAACTGTGTACTCACCTGACTGTCTTTGCCAGTGATTGACTACGTCAACTCTGCCTATCTAAACCGGTCGTCTGACGTCTCTTTGCAACCTTGTTGTTCAATTATCACGCTTTTATTCTTAAAGTAAATTGGATTACATGGAGACTTCGTATAGCTTATTTTTCAATCGACAGGTGAGCAATGAAGGTTAAGATAATTGACGCTAATATCGGGATTTTCTCAAACTTTCGAAACAGCGTGATTGAGGTAAGTGAAATAGTTTGCCGTCTCCAGCAGACTGTCAACCACAATAGGAGCAACAGAGTTCTATAAGTGCACTCGGTACAGTTAAGCACAATGATGTAGTTGTTTTAAAATTATCCGTTTTTTTACGCGCTTGTTAAGTAGAACCATATTTATCGCGCATACTGTGTAGGCCGTAATGCAATGAAGATGAGCGATCGTATTATACTACTCATACCGCCGCTATTCAGTAGTAGGTGCAGAGCATATATTTTGACATCGTACAAGCCACAGGAAGAACGCGCGAAGGATCATCAAAGTGCAGCATCGACCATAATGGTCCCTGCTACTTAATGGAACCGAGCATTGACGTCTGTGGCAGTGGAGACTGTCTGAGGCGGAATACCGCGTGCAAATGAGTGCTTTTGTATCTGGTTTTGTTTAAATGCTCAACGCATGTATTGCTTTGTCGAACAAATAACCCTTGTACCATCCGCGTTCTTGGATCACAACACTATGTTCCCAATGGCGTTAGAATATGAAAAACATCTTGGCTTCCGTAAAGTTTTCGCTGATTTGGATTCTTCATGGTTTACAGAACGACTGCGGATACGCATACTAAAATTACGGTTCATCTATATAGACACCCGCGTACCACTGAGCTCACCATTACTCTGATTTCTACAGCTGTATAACGGAGTGTTTGTAGCCATAAAATGTGTAGTCGGTCTACCTAGGGGTGACCATGTCTACCCCAGTCAAAAGCGGAGCAGCATTTTACAAAGTCACCTCCGGACTTGTTAATGTTCTACGGACGAATTGAAATAACTTATCGTTCTTGTCGATTCAGAAGCCTGCTTCCACACTTGTCAGACTCAGTGTACAAACTGTCTGCTCCATTTTGAGTCTCAAAAGTAACAAATAGCATTCGGTGCATTATCTACAGTTCTGGAATGTGGTTCTCTAAACATTCTTTGTTGAACTGACTGTGGAACTGCATTTCAGAAGGCTGTATATCTAACAGACTCAGCAGACGTCGGTCATGTTGGTCAATATGCGGGCGAAGCAGCATAACCTGTACACACACCCTAGTGCACAACTTGGAAATCCTGCTGCGGCATCTCGTCAGAGGACCATTGTTAATGATCTGTTCCGGGATTTTCTTTTAAATGCTCGATATTGTACATTTTACAAGCGTTAGTTTTTACTCGGTCGCACAGGCGGACTGAGCTTTGGTGAATCAGATGACCATGACAATTAGGTTAATACAAGCTCAAATTTTCACAAAATATTGCAGTCTAACAGCTCGTTTGTCCATTTGATCTAACTAGTCTCCCTCACATTCACAAATCCGCTTAGCCCTGCCGTCATCCTGAGGCATGTGCGCGAAAGTCTGTGTATTTTTGTCGTTGATCAGGGTAGTGATGAAGCACAGGTGCTACTACAGCAAACACTTGCACAAAGACATACAGATACACGGTGTAACGATCGCGCACAACACCGTCTAGCTGTGACTACCTAAAAGTCAATGGATAAAGTGTATTTTTGTTCGGCATATGTGTGTGCGTGTGTGTGCGGATAGACTCATTGCACTGTTTAGGATTTACATCAATTCAGTATGCGGGCAGAGTAACATCACGGATGCATACCCTCCAGCATGTAGCGAACGTTTCTAACTCTATTTCATTCACTGTGTTATCGTAGCTGGTGAAATGATACCACATTCAAGAAAAAGATTAACCTCTGGTTTTTTTAAAGACTTTTGAAAATAAGCCTTCCTCTCTAGGCTAGTTTTCAACAGGCATGTTTCACAAACTCATTGACTGAATACGGGAACGGTTCACTCACATGTATGTTGTGAACACTTGCGTTTCTTATCCGGAATCACGTTCGTCAACGCACTGTCGCTGTTGGACGCTGTATACGTCGTTTCAGCTGTGGATTAAGGTATGCATGTAGGTTTGGCCCTCTGGACAAAATGTGGAGCACAACGATGCCCCAAGTTTTGATATCTGTAAACATTTGCAAGCTGTACAGACTTATTAACACCAGGTTTGACTTTATTGTCTTAGTGTCTGAAGGTTATGCTGAATGCATTAATTTATTCACGTCGAATTTCATTTCATTCGTTCCAGGAATGAATTACAGCTGTCACGGACGGGGTGGTTTGATATTTGTTTAGTGAGGATGAACGATCACACTGTACAGCTCGTCAGTAGTCAGCTAAGATACGTATTTAGGTACTGAACCTGGGGAAGTACAAAAGGAACACTGAAGTGGGCTGTGGTATGAAGTTGTGTTTACCGCACATGGATTTAGCATTGGCAACTATGGCGTCTCTACATCAGTGGTGTGTGCAAATGAGTGTTCTTGTTTGAGATGGAGTTGAGATAATGTTCTTCAGATGTGTTGATATTCCGAATAAACAAATCTTGTGTTAACTGCGTTCTTGGTTCACAAAAGTTGATGTTTCGTTTCATGCATCACAGTTTTGTTCAGGTAGGTCATACGCGTCTACTGTAGTATCGGTTTGAATGATTATTTCTTACAGCCTTCAACTGTCTGATGTAAAGAGATTCGAGTAGTAGTGTTGTGAGCCAAGAAAGCGGATGGCATAAGGGTTACTTATTCAACAAAGCAACACATGGGTTAAACGCTTAAACAGGACCACAAACAAAAACACTCATTTACATACAGTACTTGGCCCAGACCGTCTCCGTTGTCACAGGCGCCAACGCTTAGTTCCTTTACGCAGCAAAGACCATTTTTGGCGATGCTGCACTCCGATGTTTCTTCCTGTATTTTTTCCTGCGGCTACGTGGGTGTCAAACTATATGCTGTGGTCCTACTATTGAATAGCAGTTGTGTGAGTAGTATATTACGATCGCTCATCTTCACTACAGTAGTTATGAGTAGCTTTTGTATATCCATTTTCATGTTCATCATGTTCACTATACGATGAAATGGATGGGCGACATGTGTCAAGTCGCTAGTTCCCTGCCCTCTGTTTCGCACGCCTCATATTTCAGCGGTATTACGCTGACACGGTTCAGAAGTCGTAATGAGAAGGTGAGTCAGCAAGTGAATCTTATTTAATCATTTACCCGCCGTGCACCTTGCAGACTTCAGTGCGGACAAGTAATGGCACTAGGGAGTCGGACCTAACAGAATCCTTAGCACAACCGCGTGCCCGTCGCCAAAGAAAACGATTGCAAACGGGAATTCCTGCCAACCTTCAAAATTCAACCAAGCATCGGACTGCTTAGGCAGCTTTGCCATTGATAATAACTAAAGCAGTGTTACTCTAGGGAATGTAGTCTACATTACTGAAGATGGAGTGGATTAACTATACAACCGCGAATGAAGTTGCGGTACACATTCTGGCTCACTAACTCTGATGTTAGTGGCTTGTAGTAAACCCACATTTAAAGGGTAACGTAAACGTGTGCGTTGGTACTACTAAGGTAATTCCCACGGTTAGTTTAGGATTTTGGGACTTCAAAGATGATCTCACTACACACATCGTAAAGAACCGTATCATGCCCGAATGCTGTTCGTCCATGCATATTCGCAGGATTTCGGTAAATTAGGTAAACCAACTGACACGTCGGTTATTCGTGCGGGAGAAACGTTTCACATCCTTGCTACTCACGATAGCAAACCATACCGTATTCTAAAAGCAAGTTCCGCTCTGCCTATCTCAATTCTGCTGTCTTCCCCTGTTTGTGACCCAGCTCTTTAGTGTTCACGTGCACGTACACAATATTTCTATCTACTTAAAGATTATGAGTAACATAACCGCGTAAATTTTAAAAATTAGCCGAGGTTTTCTAGAGTAATGTTCCACGATTTACACATTTTAATTTGTTGGGCTTCTTTGATGCAGCAACTCGTCTAGGTTAATTTCAAATTGAACATCACCCACAATAGATCGCAGATGTCGCATTCCCATAGACTTTCCACTCGGCCCATTTCGAAAAGAAGCACTAGACTCGAGTTTCGCTCTCATTAGAGCTCGTCAGTGGTGCACATCATCGCTACTTATCTGGACTAGATCAAAGCGATGCTCAGCGTTTACTCTTTTCAATGGAAAATATTATTTTCCCCAGGTTCGTGAATGAAGAGAGTAAACGAAATGTTACCATCACGCGACCTATGTCTTCTATCGTTACTGGTGAACTGGATCAAGGGAACGCAGTGTTTTAAATATTATTTTGTCAATTACCCCGGTCAAAACAATCCAAATATGTGATAGCTCTTTACACCCGTATTTATTACTTGCAAGTTTCATACATTTTTTACTGCACAACCTTGTATTTCGTCGTTAATCACTAACGTTTCGTATGATCAGAGTTGTCTGACTGTCCCAAAAATACTTAACTAGAGCAACCGTTCAGTGCTACTAGTGTGTCAACAGCAGATCTGTTTATAATGCGTTATTCATGAGTCAAAAACTCCTCCTCAGTCCCGCTGGTTTTACATCTAACGACCTGTCCAATATCAGTCGGACTTAAAAAGCTGCCAGAACCGTATAGAGCCCGGCTTCTGATGTACTTCTAACTCATTCAGAGGACAGGAGGAACAAAGACCATTTGAGTCTAGATCAATGTATGTCCGAATCAAGCACCGCGTGCATCATGCACTCGACCATATCTCAATCCAGAGCGACAACGACACATACCACTCTAAACCAATCACAATCAAGGTCAATGCACGCACGATCAATAATGTCGTCTGCCCTCGTGGTGACCGGTATGGTCTCCACCAGATTCCACTCCGGATTTCTGTCGGGTTTCCTACTAAAGATGTCTATTCGATATTTAGGTTTCATTTACCAGTGTTACGACGTCGATTTTGCACGCAACGCCCATGACGTAACCCCGAAGCTAGTCCATTATAGTTAGGTTTAGGAAACGTGTCATTTGAAGGTGCTTATTAAGAAGCTATGTAGTGTCACACAGGATTTACGGAAGCAACCTCCTATCAGACGTACAAAGTAAACGGAGTCCTGCTGGCTAACCACATTTCGCAAGTGAGAGGTCGTTTGTTAAGCCTCATTCATTAGTGAAATCACCGGGACGGTCGACCAATGTCAGTCGTAAGACGTATTCTCCAATGCTTGATATGTGTTGAAGACAGCTCATTGTATTCCTTCATAATAACGTTTATTAACCCTTCCATTTTTCTTCTCTGACAGCAGTCAAACGATCTACCTTCTCCTGATCGTCGTTGTGTGGGTGAACTTCAAGCTCTGGTATCCACAACCAATCGCAGACGAGAAAGTCATTTTCGACCAAACGCAAAATTCAATAACATGTATGTTGAAGCGGAGGAATTACTATATGACACTAAAAGTATCGGCCTCTCAGCTCTTTATGAACGTCTGGAATCACAGCCAAAACTTATAAACAACGGATCAGCGATTCAGATGACGTCCGGAGCAAATTCAGTGGAAGGCTTCAAAACAGCAGCCAGTTCTCCGTTTAAGCAGGTGAACAACTTTTTCGTCGCTTGGTGTAAACTTTTCTGATGACCAGTATTACAGCTTACTGACCGCGTTTACAGGTTATTTTGCTCCAATCGTGTCGGAAGTAACCACCTTTTTATCAGTTGGTTTGGTGTTTTTGATTGAAAGTAGCTAGAGTTTAAACAGAGAATCTTACTCGGCTTAGTCAGTAACAGATTCAAAAATGTTTCTAATTTGAATGAAAACTTGTTCAAAAAGCTTATAAAGTGATTTTTCTTATTGTCAGCGGAACACCCCGAATGTTCCATTCTAGGTGATTCACACTGGAATTCCACCAACGAATGTAAGACGCTGCACTCTTATGACGAACTCTCAACAACGTATTTTATTAGTCTTAGGGCTGAGAAACCTGGGTGATACATTTACGACAACGTAATCACTGTGCTTTTTCAACTCGCGGACAATCAATGGTTATTGGTACAATGTTCCCCACTTCAGTGAACCCGAGCATTACCTACCAACGGTGCGAATTCCGCAGAAACCACAGTTTTGGAGACCCGCCACCAAAACCCTTACAATGACCGCTTTTTCAGAGCACAACTTCTTGATAGTGATAAAAATTATAACAATTTTCATGGTAATCGTTTCTATGTCTCCAGTTTGTTCACGTTTCCCTCAACTACCCTAAAATGGCGGGTGACAGCTCCAACCTGGTTCATTCCAAATCTGGGAGCATACCACAATTTTGTGCTCATGGAAGAGGATCAGTCAATGGTATTACTCACATCCAGACACAGAGACAGTGTAGGCAAAAATGCACAATGACGATAAACCTTATTTAGCACAGTTGTGATTCCGCATCTGGTACGCGCTGATCACTGCTAGTTTTTTGTCAACCCGTTTCCTGTCTTCATGACACTGAGGACTACTGTTAATTCCTGCCCGTTAAACTTTCATTTCTATTCGTGTTAGAAGATTCACTTGTGATGCTGAGTATTATACAACCCCAACGACTCACATACACTGGATAATTCAGCTGGCTTACTATTATCTTGTACCTCACCCGACCCAAACCTTTACTCTGTAAGTGTTAAGGCAACGGACCACTTATTCTCATTTTCCGGGATAACCAGATCCGACTATGACATCACGTGTTATTGGGTAATCCACCGTTCACTTCTTGTGTTTGCGTCATTATCACATTTGGACATATCATAGGTTTTACGATAGATAATGACATCGGTTCCGGTTGAACCGCAGCACTGTGAACTTTTTAACGCCGAATTAGGCCATGGTTTAAGGACTAACTACAGTCAGACGTAAGAGACATTTGGGGGCGGGGTTGCGGATGTTGCTCATTTGCAAAGAAGTGGGAACTTAGACAGATATAGTGCCGGCCTCCTGGTGACCAGTTGAACACGGGTACTGAAAGCTTCGGAGCAGGTAGGATAGATGAAAAGCCAATGGGCTGCAGGCATAGACAGCAAAAGGACGGTTCAAAATTCTGTACAATGTAGCTATCTGTGTATTCAACCTCATCAACGGCAATAAAATGAAATTGAAAAACTGCTAACGTTTACGAGCTCCTCCGGCTACAAATCTAAACGGTTAAGAGAGGCACAAATATCTGTCTGAGACATATCTGCTGTTGTTGAGACTTGTTTGGACGGTTTCAATTCATTTTTACAAGAATCCGAGATGCTTGATAGTGCCCGAACGTGATGGCCGAGCCTTCGTCTCATGCTATGACTATCCACAGGATTAAATCACACAAATATCCTGCAAGAGGAATAGATCGTGCAGACCGACGTGCTTCTCAATTTAGCTATTTCAATGGCTGCTGCCACTTACTTCATCAAAGATTTAACTTATTGCATTACCTCCGGAATGTCAAAAGAACTGACGCGTAAGAATTGCACGCTCTGCTGATGTTCATTATTACGTAATTCCTTGGTTCGGACAGAACCAGGTGAACTCAAACGAGTTATGGATATTGTAAAAAACCGACTTTCTCGGAGGGCCTATATCAGGTGACTTAAATCAAAAAAGTTATGTAGTGTCGAACGCTGCTTAATTGGTCGCGCTCCGATTGGCCGCGACTGACCTTGAAGAGTTACCTGCCTTACGCCCTATCGGTTACGATTCCGGGCCGTTTTGGTCTTCTGCACGTGCCAATAAATCAATAAGACGTGGTGTGTAAATGCGCATTCTGTTTCTCAACTGGGGGCTATGGGCTGTGTCCACCTACTGCTTGGACGTCGTGTTTTCGATTACCAAGTTTTATACAAGCGTTGTAAGAAATAGTCAGCAAAGGGCACATGTTGGTATGCTTGAGATATAGTGTGAAATGGACTCGCAAATCTCTTCCACTATTGCCAACTTTTTCACTGAAAATACTGAAGACAGCAATTCTAATTCACTTAAAGCTTGATGAAGGTAAACCAACGATACGTTAGTAATAATACGTGCAAAAACAGAGGATAATTTTAAGAAACACACAAATGCTTTTCGTAAAAGCTTACAACCGAACGTGGACCGATGGATGAGGAATTGAATTTTCTAGATTGCAGAGTAGATAGAAAGGAATAGCTATTTCTATCGTTACCTTTCCTTTGAATTGCAACACCTCATGTGCACCAGGAATGCAGCTGCATCCAATCCAGTCTTGTTACTAACCGGTTCCGAAAGTGAACTGTCGACAGAGTATAAGGTCGTCCGGTCACCACTGAAAGCAACATTGACTGTGACAAGATATTAATTTCAACTCAAAGGATAGCCTGTATCAGAAGCAACGAGCCCATGAATTGGTTGTTGACTACGGTTAATCCGTACGGGAAGCGTACCTCTGAAAGCCATAGGCGGATTCCCAAGCAGTGCATTAGGACGGTAGTTAAGGATACCAATACAAAACAGCAAGTTAGTCTGATTGATGAACGGAAGATCTATTCTGTAGCAGTTAGACTGTCTATAGAATTAATTACAAACAGCGTCAGGCCTTTTACATTAGGCCGCCCGCAAGCCAGCTAGAGACGTTCACTAGAGAATACGTAAGGTGAAGTACGAATTCTCTCGACGAAACTCAGCTCCTTAACTTCGAACGTGAGTCAGTTAATGCTGCACACGTAATCTGCAATCAACTTCAAGTAGATTTTGGCCATCTGACTGTGTTGAGATATCCAGTATCATATCCTTTGTTGGTCGCAACTGCATTACGGCTGGTGGACCGATCGGTTGGTTTGGAACTGTCAACAACCTGGCTTGATGCTTCAGGCCAATAGGTCAAGCAAAGATGAAGAACATGTGTTAACACACAACGTCTTATTGACTTAATTATATGTGCAGACAGCCCAAAGGGTCCAGAATTCTAGTTGTGATCAAACACGGCCAGTGAGAAAGCGGCTAAATAAAGCAATTGGTTCGGCACTACATATGTAACATCCCTCTCACTCTTAGAGAACATGGTAAGTCTCAAGTTGATATCGGTGTGCTGGTATTGGCATGCCTTACGACCGCCGGAGCTTCTCTGGCGTACCTGTAGTTGTTCCTGATGTCGAAATAGACTGCTCTGGATCTGTCCGCACATCACCATTCTCAGTGAACCTTTTCGCCTCAACAGCGTCCGTAATATGGTGTCAGACGTGGTCTGGATGTCGACATACAATGAGGCCATCAATCAACTGCAAGCCAGAATAATTCCTCTCAGAGATAATGACGGTGGCGAGGTGTTAACTTGCGTCAAGAAGTGACCTGATGTAGACTGGATCCACCTGCTTCATCTGTATTTTTCTCCTGTCACGTGATCTGATGCGCCCTCTTTTTTGTTTTGTTACTATGTAGCTGCGAGGACTGGGGAAAACTAAGTGCAATCTTCTTCTTAACTTGTTGCCAAACACCAGTTACGCAGTGGATTTCCTTATCGACTCAGTTGGGGTTATTCTGTACGTTAATAAAAACCAATACAGTTTGGTTTGTACCGTTCCACACTGAAGGCCTCATCTGACAATCTGAACTGCACTTTCAGCCACACCACTTGATACAGAGTGACATGCTGCAGACTTTACGTGTTGTACACCATTGTTACGCAGAAACTGCTGATACCTCTAACTGATGAAACGAAACCTGTTGTTAGTACAAATTGTCTCAGGTATTCTAAATGTTGCAAACGAAGATCGGATTTCTGTTATCGTAGGCTGTGGATCAGCACCTGACAGGATAGATATCGATGCACTCAAAGTGGGCATCAGTTACGAGCAAATACATCAGACCATGAATTGGTTCAAGCGTCAAGAATGTATTGGCCTGAGAGGATTATTTCGTCGGTAATTCTGACAAGCCTGCCCACTACGCCAGTGTGGTAGATAAAGAGCAGGACCGAACGGTGTGAGCGCACACAGACACACACGCACACAATAAAAGACGAGCCCTATTTGCATCTGAGCTATTCACGTTGTGACCCATATGCCCAGCCATCCGATTGGTAGCCATTTACACACGGCGTGTCAAACGCACCAACAGGTGCCATTTACTGAGTGCTTCCTGTGTAGCACGTGAACGAATTTTTCCAACTTAGATCGCCTTGTAAAGGTTATTCGAGAGAGTTGAAATGTCGCTGTATCTGTAGCTCGTTTGGTTTTACGTCGTTGTGACTTAACGAATTAATTAACTGTAGCAGTTTAAATATCTGTTGGATATCATAGATGGCAGCTGGATCCAAGGGTCGATGAAACTAGCTTCATGTGTCTTACCTAGAGTTATTGTTGGACTAGGCGTTTGTTGAGCAGTACCGATATCCTTCTATCTGAAGTTTCCATGTTTTCTTTCGAGGTCTTCAGCTGGAAAGCCGACATGCCATCAGCCATGCCTTTAAACTCAATTCATTAGCTACCTGCTGAGTTGGTGAATCGCCTTCATCTCTTTTCAAATTTCAGGCATTGATTTTCGCGTTCTACCATTGCAAAACTTCCTCAATCTAATATATTGTGGATACACACTGTAGCCAAAGCTAGTCAATCTAGATAAGTAACCACTCGGATTGTGGTCCAGTGTGACAGTGACTGGAACATACAGTACAAATGATTACTGTGAGAATTTGGATGGTGGTCGTTGTAAAACAAGTCACTGTAGCAGACACTTCGCAAAACTGGGCTAAAGCGGTTAATGGTGGGAAATGATTATTCACAGAAGAGGCTGCTGCAGGGAGGTTTTGTTGTAGTTACTTATCAGGATTTTACTGAGGCAGTGTAGTAAGGAGGAGCGATTGTACTACAATATACACCACTACTATTCGGTAGGAGGGCCGGAGCATAGATTTTGTCACTGAAGTAGCCGCAGGAAAAATAAAAGAAGAAATATCAGAGTTCAGCAATGCATGAAATAGTTCTTGGTACGTAAGGGAACGTAAGGGAACCGAGCACTGGCGTCTTTGGCAACCGTGATGTTCTGAGACCAGTGTCGTACGCAGATGACTGTTTTTGTTTGTTGTTATGTTTAAACTCATAACCCGTGTTGGAGTCCTGAATAAATAACCCTTGTGGCATCCATATTCTTGGCTCACAACACTGTCTGTACCGCTTGTCTATCAGATTTGCAGCCTGTGTATAAACCCTAGTTTGCTCACACTCTTTCTTTGGGTTCCCT
Organism: Paragonimus heterotremus; assembly: GCA_013368495.1. Classification (NCBI taxonomy): domain Eukaryota; kingdom Metazoa; phylum Platyhelminthes; class Trematoda; order Plagiorchiida; family Troglotrematidae; genus Paragonimus; species Paragonimus heterotremus. The sequence goes on from LUCH01001680.1 coordinate 76,717, forward strand.
GAATATATTTAAATTGATTCTATTTCTGGTTACTTCAGATCTTATTCAGGAATTGACTGTTAGTGTGATTCTGCTTATGCGAGTTTTCTATTTTTCTGTCTTTGTAACAGACTCCGATGACGCGTAAACGATTACAGCAACTACAGACACACTACAGCGTCCTTACTGAACACCTGAATCGGCAACGTACCCGGTTAGCCTCGGCCGATGCAACTGTTGCAGATTTGGTGAAAACATTGTTGAAGGTATTACTTTTCAGTCTGTTTTTATAGTTTTTCATTCATGTGTATTGATCTATCATTTAGTGAAGAGAAAGAAACTGGCCGCTGGCATAAGTCTGCGGGCAATATATGATAGCGTTCGCTTGGTTCAGTAGACAACGGATAGTCGCCTCTGTCCATGACTCAAAATAGAGGAGATTGTTTTGGTATCATGAGATATCCCGTCACCCGAGTCTACAAAGATCACCAACAGTCTGGTGGGACTGATTCCTTGTGAAAACTTTTCTGAATCCCTCCTGAGACTGCAATGGACTTTTGCTGGTATTTTGGGGTCAATCATCACCAGGTTATCGATTTCAGCCACTGTTGGAGGGGGTTGCAAAGGTTACATAGATACGGAACATACATTCCAAGTGTTCAAGTGATCTATAGAATGAGTACCCAGCATACTATTCTGATCTTTCCTCACAGGCTGTACAGGCAATACTTCTTTGATGCTCGCCGGGGTAAACTAACTACACAGTCAGTATACTTATCGGTGGATGGGAAAGGATTGATGAGTGCTATGGAGTCCATGACCCAAAAGTCGCAGAAATCTGAAAGGTTGGGGTCACTGTTTCTCTTGTTCTTGTTCGATCACAAATCAGGTTTCTTCTACTGACCTAGGGGTGTGCGACCAATTTCCCACGAAATTTCCCAAAACCGAATAAGTGTGGGCTGCAGATGGAAACATAAGGTACAGTTCTACCTTAACAGACCACAATAAGCTAGGCTAACTATGGGATATAGGCTCACGAATGAAGCATTGTTACCTTTTTCAACAGTATTGGATCGGCTGTGTTACCATCGCGCGCTCCACCAGTCCTGAAAAGGAAAGAACGCGAACACCAAAACCTTCATCTTGAAAGAGACAAGACTAAACTTTAGAGGCTCTGAGTATATATGACAGGTAATGACAATAAAAATCAGTCCGAATGGAGTCCGAATCAGCCGCAACGACCATGTGTGATAGTGGTGGCGGTGGGACGAATGTGGTCATGGCGTTCACCAAGCAAACAGAAACGCAGGTGGCGCACCTGGGCTTAGATGCCAAGTTGACAGGGGAGCAGGCGAACACAGACGCAGTGTGTGCTGAGCGTGTGCATATGTCCGAACGACGAAGAAGATGCACAGACATCACATGTACAGTCAGTGGCCTATAAATATATGCGCGATCAGCTCAGAATGGCCTAGGCTTCGGTCCTCGTTGCCGTCGTCCGAACGACCAGATAAGTCGGGCAAGCCCCGCCCGGGTGTTAGAGCTACAGTCATCCGGGTGACAGTCCGGTGGTTATCATGACAGCTAATGTTGAAGCATCTAGGCTGAGCGACTGATCACCGTCTACAGACCTGAGCAAATAGTCTGAGGTATGTGATAAATCATTACAAATGCACTCCGCATTTTGGTGATCTAGGCGTGACTCAGGCAGGAAAACTGTGTCATGTGAGTGGAGGTATGGATCTGTTGGCTACTGTGCTAACAGAACAGTACAACTGAGGACAGACTACTGCATTCAACCACGTCCCACTACTCTGGCTGACCGAAATAAACGACACTGATAGTTTAAAACAGTTCATTCCCTTCAGAAGTTTAAACAAAACAGTCAGAAAACGAAAACTGGTAGATGCAAGCATTTCGTATTGATTCGTCAGTACCAAATTTACAATAACATGAAACGGTTGTTTTATATCGAACAGATAGGGGGTAG
>LUCH01001680.1:80358-111554 GCA_013368495.1 Paragonimus heterotremus
GTCAGTGAGTTTGGTTTTAAGGCAGCCTAAATTGTCAGCAGAAGTTGGCTGTAGGTCTGACAATTGATCAATGAGGTTCTCGAACTGAGCTTCAACATAAATACGATTAGACACTGATAGTGATGAAAAAATATGAAACTGTCAGTCACTTGAGTTAATATAGGAGTTAACCAGTGTGTTGGACGTGTTTTCGGGCAGCCGTAGTTATTTTCAGCCTAACTGTTAGACCTGAAGATTTATGCATCCTATCGTGGACAGTGATGGACCACAGTTGGTGGCTTAACAATGAATCTACGAGATTCCTTTTTTCAACTCGCGTTCCTGTTAATTCATGCAATATATCATATGCTAGCCTGTCCATCCCACATTTTACTTATGCGCCATATACCCGCAAATTTGGGCGATGAAAATACTGCTCATTTGTGAAGTTATCTTATGGCTTTGCCGAAGTAATTTTTTTTTATTATATTGACCAGTTTTATAATAAAAAAATGTACATCAAACAACTGTTAGTTGTTATTTTCTATAATTACCTCAATTGGTTACAGATTAAAAATGAACGCTATGGTATGCTTTTGAGAAATTGAAATCGAAACATCAGGTAACATGTTTACTCGCGTACTTCTCGTACACTGTAACAATAAGCAGTCGGTCAACAAGGGAGCAGTTGACATGTTGTGGAGTATTCAAGATCAATTACTGCGTTCGGCTTGGTTAAATACTTTTCCTTACATTTGGCTAATTCTCAACTTCTGTTTCCATCCTGATTGTCTTTGCTCTGCTGATTGTATCTTTTTGAAATTCATTTTATAATCTATATTTTTTGTTGTAACATTTATCACAACGATTAACATCAACTTCCTTTTCATTCCATTCCACCTAATTAGTTTGATATTGAAGATCCAAGCAATCAGATGTTCAAACAAAAAGACAATGTCTGGACTGGAAGGTCAATGTACAGTCAGCCGGATGCTGGACCATATACCCAGACCTCTGTCGCTGAATCGAATTTTCAAAATGCGAGACTGGCAAATGTCAAACAACTACCGATGCCTGCTTGGCCTGATACTGCTTGCATAAAGATGCGTCATAAGCAAGATAATATCGATCAAGGTAGGCACAAATTTGCAACGATTTGTGCCAGAAGTACTTGCCATTTAAGTGCTCTCGATTCCGAAAATACAACATCATTTGGCTGGGAACAACCTCAAGTTAAACTTCCATCAACTGATCAGGTTTTCCGACGAAAATTTTGTAAGTTTTATCCGAGGCATGTTTGTGCAGTAATTTGCACTGATAAATATACGTGATGAGTAACATCCACATGACAAACTTATATACAGCAGGTCATTAACTGCTAGGCTACAGAAGATTCATATTCAAACTCTCAGATAGTGTACAGTATAGTTCTAACTAGCCTGCCTGTTACACTTAAGAATGGATTGCGAACAGTCCAGACTGAGGATCCTGTAAAGTAGCTCCCTCGACAATTAGTCCTATCGCCAACACTCCGTCGTCAGATTCAAAGTTTATTTAGTATGCTGTGTGATTTTTCGGAGTAGCCGTATACACACTGTCTAGTTTGCTGAAGCTTTGGCAACTAGACGTCACAGTTCTCCTCTGAGTGCTCACGCTACAGCCAAAATGGTAGTCACTATTGTTATGTTCCAATTCGGGTGCAATGATCATCAAGCTAGACAGGCAATAACAGCGGTAGGGAGAGCACGTGACTCAGAAGAAATACACGCGGTCCTTTCACATCGACAAGCTGTGGCGCCATTCTTATGTGCGTGGACGAATGAGCCATTGGTTTTCGAAGGCGCAACCAATCAGAACGCAGCTTGAGTCATAACACTAGCGTGGGGCATACAGGCGGCCTCGACGCGTACACGTCTATTCCCTTGTTTTTTTTCGCTGTCGTGTCTGTCTACCTGATCGTTTAGGCCTTGACCGCCATTCAGAAGAACTTTGTTTCAACACACCACCAAGCGCTCAACATGTACGACATGTTACTCCTAACATCATAATTGGCAGTTAAACTAGTAGGGAATATTTGGCAAATAAAGGGGACGGCTGGAAAGTCTGTTTGAATGCGAACGCTGCGATCAGTTGCGAGTGATGTTCAACTTGACAAAAGACCATGTAACTGATCAGCACTGGGAAGACGATCAGAACGGTAACATCGGCTACGAATAGCTGGACACAGTATGTGAGTAAACGTTTTACCAACGTGATTTCCGTTCCTGGAATCGATTATGATGTAAACACGGATAAGATATACCGTGACGGTAATCCAGTCCATAAGTAAGCCGTTATCCGGCCACCTGCTCAGTTAATCCAATGGAGGCAGTTGCTTCCACTTAAATGGGATTTCCCGATCACGGTATTATCGTTTGGAGCAAACAGAGCAGTTATGTTTTTCATCCTTCCAAAATGATTGGACAAGCTGAACACTGTTCACACGAGGTTGTGACTAAGCGTTTGAGCATAAATAACCGACCGTGCTTATTGTGTGGATACTAGTGTGGTGGATAACACGCTGGTCCCACAGAAATCCGGAACAGAGCACACATTCTCTTCTGAATGAGGTTGTGCGTCGCTAATGAGTTCTAATGAAAACGAAACTCGTGTCTGCTGTTTCCTTTTGAAGCGATGCAGCCGAAGGGCTTAGGTTAACATGAAAACGGTGGTCGGTTGCCGTTGATGCTCGATTTGTGAACATCTAAGTCCTCAGACTTCAAACAGCAACTGGAAGGAATGACTTGTACCTTCTTTTTCATAATGCTATTGATTGCAGCCACAAATATCTGGTACAGTTTTATTTGCTTCCAGTGTTTTTCTATCAGAAAGCTGGGGCCATTCAAGGCCACCAGTTTCGCGGTCCATCGATGTAACGATATCAAGGTATTAAAGTCGTACCACATCACTGATAGCGTAAGTTGACCTGCTCGGCTACTTCGCTTCACTTCCACAGAATCTTCATAGTTTTGTTTTCTGTGATTAACAGAAGTTTGGTGGTTAGTGAGACGAAGCTGTGAGGTAGGTGTAGGCTGTTATACGAGGACCATGCACTAGTTCGCTTTGACTGAGAGAGACCTACCGCATTTGGTCCTAGGATTTTAATTGCTAGACGCTTTCATAAACGGAAAATTGCATATTCTCATTATAATATTACCAAAACTTTCGGGAAAGCACACGCTACTTCGCTGATGTGCTGTAACAACCCATGTTCCAAGAGTACTGCACACACCTTCTCCTATCACAAAAGCTAGAAAAAATCGCAATATTTCATTTTACAAAGTAGATGTTCTAGGCCGAATGGATGAATTGTGATATTGTTAGCAAATAGTAGCCAAATATAAACCCAAGGATCGAAGTAACATCATGTGCAATTGGTCGAGACAGAACATTTTGTGCGTGAGAGATGTTTGAGGTTATAACTCTCCCGAATATGACACTTAAAATCTGCTCTGGATCTACCGTCTGACTGACTGTTTTGTCTGGAACAGAGATCTTCGAACCCCTTCCTATCTTAATCCCACATTAACTTCTAATTACATCGTCCATTATGACACGCACCAGACCACTGATCGTTTCCCTGTTGAACAGTTGGAACACCGTGCTTGGTTCTACTATAAATCAACACAGCTATGACACAAAAGGTTCGGTTTTTGTAACCACATCAATATACACAATGGTACTTACACCGAGTTGGGCGGAAAATCTAGTACACATGGGTCAGCGATCTTTTATGAGTAATGGTCGTGTATTTTCAGGTTTCAGCCAGACATTTCCATCCGTAGACATTCTTTAAAGCGTACTAACGCCTAAACAAAACGACACCATGTTTGGTTTCAGCAGAAGCGTGAAAATGATTAAGATAATTTGAAGTTCCTGAATAAAGATGAGACTCACAGAGACGCCACGCATGTTCGCAAGTCACTTTAACCTTACTAGATAATAAGCCGATACGATCCCGCTTAACATGTGTCCGACTCGCGAGTAATGGATTAAGCTACAAGGGACAGTGTGGTAGGCATTCTCACCCATAAGTTCGGATGAGGAAAGTTTCGATGTAAAAGTCTGCTTGCTTCCAGGCCGTAATCTAAATGACAACAAACATCACTGGCTGGTGATGATGCTGCACATGACGAAAATAGTAAGCTATGAGGATCCTGTTGTGATTCACACTGGTTATTCTTATTCACATCACTTAACTGTTAACATCGATCGAAACCTACTCATATCTGCCCAAAACTTTTGCATTTCGCTAGACTTTTCAGCCATTCCCTTTCAAGCAGAGTTAATGCACATGAGCATTAGTCACAAACAGTTTAGGGTGAGTATTCAGATAGGATAATATGGTTGGGTCTAATGTAAGGCTACTGGAACAAAAGTCAACAGGAGAACGTGGACCGGACTGTAATTTCCAGCCACACTAATGACGACCTATAACAAGAACAAAACCCGTCTAGTATTAAATTTCGAGACAGGTCAGCAAAAAGTTCATCGCAGGACGAAAGTTACGACTGCACGTGAGCAATGTTCAGACTTTAACTTCATTTATGTAAGTTCCTTACTTAATTCATATTTCTTTCTCCTTATATTTGCTGTGGTATGAATGTCAGATAATTATAACGGGTTTATTTGCTATGTATATACAGTGAGGAGGATTTGATGTGTTACGCAAAGGATATCGTCGTAACCCATATCATATGTGGATCTAATGCACTTTCTGCACACTCACACACAGCCACTTCACGATCGCGTATGCTATTCAGTCCAGAGGAAGTTTGAATTTCTCGTACGCATACATGTCATTCGAAAATGACCTCTCTTCATAGAAGACGGCTATTATACAGGTGAAAGTTATATATAACTAGACCTCACTCAGTTGTGGAACTCAGTCTGTTTCTTTTCGTGACACAACGATCGTGCCATAAACTTTACAAGTAGCTCCTTTTCAAATTTATTATCAACCAAACGAAATGTGTGTGAATTGTCGTGCATAAAAATCAAACCAGATCACTTAGATTAGAAAACACTTCAGGGTTCATCAGAGTCTACTGGAAGGATGGACGTGTTGGTTGATGTATGGGATTCTAAAACTTACCACATGCACGCAGACGTCGGCAGTTTCATGTTTGTTCGAACTTTGGTTGACTTAGGTAATGTAGTTAAGTTGAAGCAAAGAACTTTGACACATATTTTCGTGAGCTGTAGAGGCCGCTTGCAGTAACCTCTGTCGTTGGTAACGGTCACAATCTGACAGCTCTGGGGTGTTTTTTGGTAGACCTTACCGATGCTTCAGAATGCTTCCACCAGTTTTTCATAAGGTTCAGCACCCATAATGTCGAAATGGATCGTTTTAAAAATGGGCCTTTAGGGCCATCCTGTACTCATTTAGAAAGTTTACCAAGAATCCGCTCTGGTGTTTTCCGATGACTTATCTTAACGCAGATAGATTATCAACGAAGGACAACCAGATGATCACGTTATGATTTTTACTAGATATAAGTTAAACGTCACCTACATTTGACTGCAACTCTCGCAGTTCCGTTGACTTTTCACTCAGCATCTTTCGAAAATAAACACTATCCTCGAGTTTCGTTCCTGTTAGAGCTCGTCAGTACCGCATAACCTTACCACTTTTAAAGTTGAATTCTGGCCAAACCTTCATGTGGTAACCGCGTTGATTACTGCTCCAATGACCTCATATTAGATATGACAAAACTGTCATATTTGACCGTTCAACCACTTTTATTTTCGAGTACGGTTCAGAATAGTTGACCGCCTCTAGAGAAGGCATATAGATTGTCCTGTCAACTTCTGGGGATTATGAAAGCTGCAGTCAACTGTGAATGATGTTTACCATCTATCAACAAAAATTCCCTACTACGTAATACTACAAAAACCTGCAGAGAAATCTCTCAGTTACATGACTGTTAGTGAACTCTCCCACTCATTGTCTTTGTTATATTTGAAAATATTAGTATTTTAAAAATCGTAGTTCGCGAATCAAAAGTGTTCACGCTGAAAACAAACACGTTGGCTACGTAGGACAGTAGGCGATGCCCCCTCTTTGATCGTTCTGGCGTGAGTACAGATCCAAAACAAAACCTGGATGGAGGACACAGTTAAACTTTCGCGACAAAAGATCGCCTGTTTCTCCAATGTATGTTCTTCCGGCGAACGTTGAACGACGCACATAACCAATGACATCCAATATCAGAACTAAATCATTTCACTGGAAACGTGGTACTATTGGCATAAACAATATTTTCACGTACAAGAAAGATCAGTTCGTTTGCGTTCGTGAGATAAAATACGATAGTTGGCCGCAATAGACTGTCAAGGGTTCAGATGCATGACGAAAGCAAGCACAGACGACCAACAGACAAGGGCGAACCAACGAAATGTGATCGGATCGGTCTAACATGTATTTCAATAGCCCGCCTACGAGCAGTTGTTAAGAATTTCACGGCGGCCCGCAGGAAGGCTGTGTTCACAAAGTTGGAATGGCTACGATTAACAGACAGCAACGAGTGTGCGGCCATGTGAGTGAGATTCAACGACTGAGGGAGGCGAGCTACGGAAATAGTACTTTTAGACGCGGGCTGTGAAAATAACAGTAACAGGGGCTCAGTTACACGGGATCACGGAAAAGAGCGTGACAGGGTCATTCGAAGGGAATTTTGACTTTCATACAAGTCCTACATATAGTGTTTTCAGTACCGCTAATTGCTGATTATATTATGTAAACTTTTCGTAGGTATTGACAACGTCTCAGATATGTTGAAAAGTATATAGTACCTCTGAACCGTTTAGTTACAGAAACTTCAGCGAATGCAAATTCACTTAGTTAACAGATAGCACATGAGCTGTTACCTAGTGACTTTCGTTGGAGAGGAGACTGAACGTCAGGTTATAAATTGTATCTGTTAACAAAACCTTTGATGACCAGTTAAGTCTTATATTGGACGTTTTCTAGGCGTTTGCAGAGAAATACAGAATGATATATAAATCTCATCTCATTTTGATTGTTAAAAAGTAGGTTATCACTCGTAGAACTCAGACGTAATAAGCTCAGTGTACAAAACAAATATGACACCAGGTTCTGAAATGTTAGAAGTTACGTTATCAAGTCTGTATGACGTGTGTTGGTGAATTGCATACAGTCGTATATAATGTACAATCAATGGGCGTCTAGTTGATGATCAAGCCAGCGAAACAATTGTAAAACGTGAAAAATCTAGCTCAGTTTGTCAGTCTGCAATAGACAATTACACATCAGTTTATCAATGGCAAATAAAATATTAATCTGATCAGTTAATCAATCGAATATCACTCAGAATAGCGACTCATTGGCTTAAACGAATGCAACGGAAGCTCGCCATTGAGACAACCTAGCCAATGAGGTATTTGAACATGGTCGGTCAGAAAACAAACCGCAAACTCAAAATACCGACTCCTGTTTAATTCAAACTATGTGCACCCATGCGTTTTCCTACTAAATCTGATTGTTAAGTTCGGACGGAACTGTTCTTGCTTTTCAATACAACCTGCCACCTTATCTTTAAACCACTGAGAAAATCCACACAGCTGTGGTCGATCTTTGGCTGAGGATGTGCCATCACGATTTTTCACTTTCAGTGATTAAATTTCAACTGTCCAGGCGTCGACTGTAAATCACTTCAAACTGGTTACGGTCTTGTATCATATAGTTCTGATGAAATAGTTAGAGCTGGTACTCGCATTCTCATGGGGTGTTTTTTTTACACTGTGGTATCACGATCTTTTTCACGGTCAGATCACATAACAGCCCCGTTTCTTTGGATTTGAAAATTTTCGGTTCATACGAAATGTTTTCACCTGTACTGTCCAGTTTACTGTATGCTGTTCTGGATGAGCATTTCATCCTCATTCTATGGACTCGTCTAAACTGGTCTCCAGGTGTTCTTATTGTCACTGACCTATAGAACGGACAATGACTTAGACTAGTTTTGCACTGGATCGATTCGTAACTAAAACTCGCTATCAAGCATGATCTTCCGCTAACCAGGATGGAAATGATTGGACATAGATACGACACAGCAGAAGTGTTAATGTTTTAACAGTGGACGCCCTCGTGTTGTGTGTAGGCGAGACCCAAATGGTAAAACTAATCTGTGTTAAGGACTGAAACAGGTTTCATAGCAGTACCTATGTACAATCTTGATGTGCTCTCGGTAGCATTGTCTTCACGTTCGCGTTGTGGGCTTCAAAGGAGTGTTTGGATCTTGACAATTTTGTATACATTCCACAACCTCGAAGTCTGGGAGATATCGGTAAAAACTAACCTCGGGTACTGTGCAACTAACGAAGTCCCATCGTTTCGTTTGGATAACAGTTGCGGAACTACTATTTTCTAAAGAGCGATAGGAAGTTGATCGATTGTCGTACTGATCTGATTTTATGTCGACATATGTCTGGTCGAATACTCGACGTCAGGTCATCATATAAGGTGTCATTGGTGCATGTTCCTCTTTCCAGGTCAAGCTGGGTGCATATTCGTCCCCACTCCAACGCCCCATGAATGAAACTACAAAAATCAAAGTATTAACCCGTCCTCCGATTCATTCGGTAGACGGTACTCTAGATCGATTAAGCCTGTCGGCTGACCATGTGAATGTCCGCTGAGATCAACTAATAATGATTGAAAACATTTGCAGTACCGGATGTAGATGTTGTTGGGTCGCGTTGTGGTACCCAGCTGGCTGGTTAGTTTACAAGCGTCTGGTCACCACGTTAGACAACGATGTCACAATCATCACAGCTCCACGTGAAGCTTCGCCGATGTTTTTACCCAGTGTGGTAACGAATCGGTTTCAAGTTAACCGGCCAGCTCGGTGAACAACCCGGTACCAACAACAACGGGCGCCCATTAATCCCGTTTTTAACGTGTACCGTACGTTGGGAGGTAAGCAGCTCATCGGATCAGTTGTATACGCATCAAGGCCGACTGTGCGTCCCACGGTCGTAATAGAACTCAAATTGCATTCTGATTAGTCGCGCCTTCAACAACCAGCGACTCATTCGTCCACGCACAGAAGAATGACACTACCGCTTGCAAATGACAGCGTAGTTTGTACTTCCGCTGAGTCGTGTTCTCTCTACCGTTATTACAGCCTGTAAGCCTTACTGTTGATTGGAGACAAATACGAATAGAACAGGATCAAGTGAACATTTTACTTTCAACTGAGCATTTGTGACGGATGGCATGTCAAAATATCGTTCATGAAGTGCAGTTATCCAGTTTATCTGAAAATTGCGCTTCTGATATGACCACGAGAATACCAGCCAAATCAGATCATAGTGGACTGCCTATCACTACGCTATCAATCTGCCGTGAAATGTAGCAGCTCGGGCATAAGTTCTATTTAAACTAACAACGCAAAAAAGGTTATTTTAAATATCATCATGGTACTGAATGATAATCCGAGTTGTTAATTCGGCCCACTTCGTTGGATTTGAAACTCAAAAGCAGATCTTTTGCATGCTTGCAATTTCCGTACATGTACAGAGCTAAAAATCCAACATGAAGAAAAAGAACACTTTTACGATAGGAACCCAGTTCAGCTTCTTTAGGAAAAAGGCACATCATGTATAATATGGTATTGTTGCCTCGTATTGTGATTACTTCATTGACGTAGTCTCTTTTCAATAGCAAACGCCTAGAATTGAAACAAACAAACAGTTAACTGAAAAAAAATCAAGGATTATCCATGACTGTTTAAAGCCATTTTGGGTTCGGCTAGCAGAAAGAACACAGGCGTAATGTGACTTAATTTTTTGTAAGCGCACAACGGAGGCTCAAGACTAGTGTTTGACATGGTCTGGATAAGCTTGAAAAAATTACCCGGTTGCATGTTGTGGTCACACGAAACGGTGAGACCACTCCAGCCGTGTCCAGTTTGATTCATATGTATAGCAATCGATGAGGCCGGTTACCGTCGGGTTGGTTTATTGACTTTCGAGGCCGCCTCGGTATATGCTCCTGATCCCTCTTCTCCAGTCATCCGTCTGTCCTCCTAATACGTGTGTCACCGCAGCAAAAGATGAACAAAACTATCCGATGACTTATCCTGAGAGCAGAACTGGGTCTCTTGATTGGTAGCACCAGGTGCATTTCGACAAGTATCGTACAGGGTTAGGTCAAGTCAGTTGAAGCTTCCGACAGGTGGTTCGGCAGAACAGTACGGAACAGTTTATTACGCGTAAGACATATCTGATGCTTACGTTTCATTACACACTGCCATGGCTATGGAAAGAGGAGTGAATTACTGTTTAAGTGGTCAGCTTTAGACACACTTCAGTTTGGGTAGCAACTCCAAATGGAAGCATGTTTCAAGTGGGTATAACCCGGATACTGAATATGCTGGACATAAAAGAAAAAGCGGTTGTGTCTCAATGACTCACTAGTCCGCTTTGTGGCCTTTGCTTATATACACAAAGGCCACTTTGTTTTGCAATGTACTGCTGTCAGAACGACAGTTTTTAGTAACCTGTTTGATATTAAGTATAACTTTAATTAGCCACCGTAAGTGTTGGCGGTTTTTTCAACGATACCATTCTGCACTTGCATTCCCCCTCTGGTAAGACGATGTAATATCCATCGTCTTACGTGGAGTTGTGACACCTCAATGACTTAGATGGTCCTGATTGGTTATTAGTGTTCCCGAAGCCGCGATGGCTATCTACTCGGTTTGGTGCTCACCTACTGATGATGAATAAGACGCTGAATCCATCTACTCATCGTATCCACGGTGCGTCTCACGCGACAGATCAATGTTCAGGTGAAATATGATCTGTTGTGCTGAGACCGGGAAGAACCTGGACCAACATTAGACAATATATAACATAATTGCATGCATACAATTGTAGATAAAACACTATAGAAAAAATGGAGTCAACCGGAGTTTGGTTAAGCAATCCATGACTGTACAGTATGAAGAAACTTGGTCAAGTCCTACGCTCACCATGTCCACACGCTACCCAATTAACGATTCCGAAATTGTTCACATTGATTATGTGGCAGGGTGGTTTTGATTCTTCTTGTTTGACATCCATGATATGAATCGTCCGATGATGAAGTAACCGAAAGCAGACTATTTGCCAGACCACATTTTACTTCTGTTGAACTCAAGAGAGCTATTCTAAAAGTATAGATGATTGTCTACAACGGGAAAAGTTGGCAACGACTGTAAAGACTGACAATACTGTTGCGCTGGTAGAAGTATCGCGGCAGTGCACATAAGACATTTATTGTATTTATGTCTTTCAGTCTCTCTCACCAGACCGGTTACCCAAACGTCCACAACCAGATTGGCAACCAACGAGTATATTCCTTTGAGCGACACTTGTTCTTACTTTGCACAACTGCCCACATCTGTCCATTCGCATTCAAACGACACTCGATATTTCTCGTCGGCGTTCCACAGTTTGCCACAAAAATATCGTCAAAACGCAGCCCATCTTTTCGATCTGACCGGTCCTGAGGTCGCACCACCGTTACCTCCAAAACCTTGCATTCCACGTGTTTCTCTGGCCGCTACAAATAACGAAGATCCTCAATGTGTAGAAGATGAGGAAGTGTCCAAATTCATGGCAAATCCAAACGTGTTCGATGAGGAAAATCCAGAAAAGGAGCAGGTACTTTCCTTATTATTTTGTTATATACACTACCAAAGTTTGAAATCCGTACACCGTTTTCCCTTTTAGTAAAAATAGCAAGTGCACTGGCAGATCGATTACCAAATAACTGTTACCTTACCCGTGTTTATTATCGGCGACATTTTCGTGATTGTTGCGTCTTTTGCTGTGATAACATGAATAGTCCTAGTCGATGATAGCACATATCTGGTTACGAACTTTCATTTTCATCTACCATGAAAGAAAACAGGCAGACACGGTTGAATACGCGTGTCAGACAGGCAGAATCAGTACGGAGTACATAAATAATAGGATACCCACAGTGAGCGTATACGGTTGATCGTAAGTGAGTGATCAATCAATAAAAGGCAGAACTAGCAATAGGCCACTGGGAAAAGGAATAAAATGAGTTATCATAAGGTTTATGAAAAGCAGCATGTCCTCAACAGGGCGATAACACTGAACTGTACTGCCGTAGTGAACCTTCGTCTATTTCATATCGTTTTAAAACCAGCCGCTCCATTATACTCTCGATCAGGAAGCAGACTGCACAGTTCCACTTGGTGATTTCAACACGAACTCCATTGAACCTGAGATAGATGGCACAGTCAACTTGCAAATGAGTTATTATCTATAAATTTATCACATCATCCACAACCAGTTGGTTTTCTTATAAACTTATGATAACAAAATGTAAACTTTATATCAAATTATTGCTGCACTGTCAACTATAGACTGTCGTGAGGCCTAAAACGCGAGTAATGGGGTAGGTGAATACCATTATTGATTAACATTTTAAAAAATGCGTGAATATTGTCATAACGGATTGTTTAGATGCAGGGCTTTCCAATGCCAACTTTATGTACATATGAATAAATAAATATGGAGATATACCCAGTAGTTCAAATCGTTATCGAGTTTGTAACATAGACACGTGATTCGACGATTCGGATTTGGTTGAACCTCTCTACTTAACGATAACTACGGTTTTGCACTTTCCAATTACCGCCCCCGTATACAATGCATAGAATGCATATGGGTCGTAGAGCAGTCCACATACTTCAAAACCAATACCACACTCAAAAGGCTACTGACAACAAGGAATAGTTTATCGTAAAAACGCCACAACGTATGAAAACGTCCAACAACGAAGGGGAGCATGCTCTGTTGCTTGCGTTCGTTGTTTTGGGCACTGTTCAATTGAATAATGTCCATTTAGGCTATTTTGCGGTTTCTGACATCGGTCAGTGGAGTTACGTGCGTTTTAGTCCTTATCTTGTGCGTATCAGAAAAATAAACATCTGGGAAAAGCCAAGATCGTCAGATACATCGTGAACGTTCGCTCTGTCACTTACATACGTGAAATGAACTATAGACAAATGAACGTATGGGCGCCTGCTGTCATACATTTAAAGTCATAATTCATCATTCAATTCAAGTGACGGATTAATCACATGAACAAGGGGATGGTAACAAACAGCAACGGATGCGAAGCGTGAAAAAAGAAATGTCTAAATATGTAGTTCTGTAGGGTTAGAGACTCGCGCACCGGTTAATTGAACAAGATACGTATGAACTGCCCGGTTGAGGACGGAATGTGTGAAGTGAAAACGAACGATTAGAACAAAAAAAATAGGAGTAATCATAAAGCTCCATCTCTATAATTTGTTGCCAAGGTATCGATAAGTACATTACCATCCGATTCTGAACATGTAATGGTGATTTCATATGGTCTATTGTGAGCACTTTGGAGAGAGGGAGAGATAACACGAAATACTTTAACGGAGTCTACTCGGTGACAAGATTCCCGTAAATGCTTTACGGTTGCAGAATTTTCTATTCGACTCGTGACATTCAGGAGCCATTTATTTAGGTACTCCGAGATGCCCTTACTGTGTGACCAACGTACTGCAAACCACAGGTACAGATAAATTTATAAATGATGTTTGACTCGGAAAGTATGGGCACCCGACCCATCATCGGAGTTAGGCATATGAGGGTTGTTTGGTACTGAGCTTGGCTAGAATATAGGTGCGGTTTAGTGCTGCTTTCATTCTTTGTCCCATGATGAGTGCCACAACGTCCTCACCATATGAACACAGGGTTCTGTAGCCGTTGTCTCGCCCTCTCACGCGGCGCATCACGTGACAAGCCTAAGACTAAGTGACGCTCACTGTCCCAACCTGTGCATACATACCCACACATCCATCGGCCCGAAAACATTCCACATCAGAACGCACGTACGCGCACGTGGTCACCACCTGCACACTCAGCCAATTGGGACGCACCAACTGGATGTGATTCAGTGCGGTAAATACACAGGCACGCTTGATGCGGTTGGGCCCGGATCGGAACAACACAACTGAACAGGAGAGGATACGGTCCGGATGAGCGCTACTGACTTAAGCTTGTACACCGATCCATCAACAAAGATCCAAACTATTTGATTTAACCTTCTCATTGACTATCCTTGAGATATCGTTAGTGGGTACTCGAACTATCACGTTTAAGAGTTCCACTACAGTTCCACGATACCGCTGCGAACTCCGTTCGAGAGTCCAGTGGATTAGAATGCTCGTGGATAAAACGCGGAATATCCACGGTATATTCACTTTGGATAAGAATGTGTTGGATAGGATCAAACTCTTTCGGAATGTGCTAGTTCGAACAGGTTTTGCAAAAACTGATATGGTGGCTGCACAGACCCACCTTTGTATGCGATTGTCAGGAGGCTTTTAAAATGCCTCAACTAATCAGTCCATGTCTTCTGATGGGAAGTATTTTTAGCGAGAGATCCATCTTTACGTCTAATGAATCTGACGTCCAAAAGGGATATCTGATCTCCCTGTTTGATTTCAACGGTAAAGTTGATGTTTTGGTACCGGCTGTTAAGATATGTGTACAAGGTTTCGACTTGGCTACGCGATTCAAACACTATGAATGTATCGTCCGTGTATCTTTTATTGCCGAACTGACAAAACACTGTGACTGTTTCTGCGAAGAAAACAGAAATATCGACTAGTACGGGTCCAAGAGGACTGTCCATAGCTACATCACACACCTGGTGGTAAAATTGTCCATTGAACTGAGACAGCAAATTACTAGTGCATAGGGTGGATAATTTGCATAAATGAAACATAGATCTGATTGCATATGGTTTTCCATTAAATGTATATTCATGAACAAAGTTTGGACATCATCCTGTCAGCAACATGCATACCGCGTACTCTCAACAACCTTAAACATTCCCAATGCTGTGCTTACATAAATGAACCCCGATGGGCTCGAGAGACTTGTCGGTCATTTTACCAGTTTAAGGGGAATTCATCATTAATAATTCACTACTGAACTCGGATTTTTCCCATCGAATCCAGCCCAATACCACCAATTGGAAACGTCACAGAACCAGTACATTGTATAATCGATCATACGATATAATGTGTACTACGCCCGCCATGAGAAATGTCGATGCTTACCTTTTGTGTGTACCTAGAGTGGTCAACCAGTGAATCAGCGTAGTCTCACAAAATGCACGCTGTGCCTTTAGTCTACATAAGTCATGGCAGTACGCAGATGTACCGGCATGTTATCTCAATGTAATTCCCTTATCAGTGACCTGAACAACACCATTACTATGCGCGGCTACTAAGAGTGAATCAGTGGTATAATAAAGTTGGGTTGGAGCGGTTTATTGATTGGAGAAAATTCAGCCAATCAGTTCTCACGCACAATCTGCTACAGGCGGAATTATTGTCAAACTGGCGCCAAACCAACCATAGACGGGGATAAGCTGCTGCTGAACGCGCATCTGTTTCAAACAACCAAGTTGTCAGATGCAAGGTCTTGGAACAACACAGCAACGAACTGGCCAATCAAAACGTGAGGATGCCTGTCGCCTAATAACAGTCGTAAATACTGTTGTTCTATAAAATCTGCTGTTTCTCTCTCTCTCTCTCTCTCTCTCTCTCAATAAGTTGAGGTCGCTTAGTGCCGCTCAGATTCCTGTTCTGATTTTTCCCGATTGGGCAGCACAGTACGTGACCTAGTGTCAGAGAACTAAAAGAAGTCTGCATACGGTTTCTGAAGCAGTTCATCGAGTGCGTTTGCAGTTGTTCCTCCTGAGTAGTTGGACGTGACGAACAGCAGCCGATTGCCAGAGACATAGCAGATGTGAAGGCAAAAGTTTGATTAGTTTGGAGCGTTGAGAAATTTGTCTCGACGATCGAAAGAATACTAATTGGCGATGTTCCGGCTTCGTGATGGAAACGGAGGCAGGTAGATTCTGACGAATTTGACTACGAGGATAAGAACGACCTGGGCATGGTGATCAATAGATTAGAAGAATACTGTCTCGAGCAGGCAAATGAAACTTCTGAACGTTTCCGTTTCTTTCAAAGGAACCATCCTCAAGGAGAATCTATCGATAAGTATGTGACGGCACTGAAGGAGCTGGCTAGGACCTGCAATTTTTGCAAGTGCATGAAGGACAGTCTCATGCGTGATCGGATAGTTCTTGGTGTTCAGGGCGCTGCAGTGACCATGAGAGTGCTGAGGGTGAGACACTTAACACTTGCCCAGTGTACTGACATTTGCAACAGCGAAGCGGCTGCGGAACAGAGAATCAAGGACCTTAACAATGAAAATGGAATGGAGCTTAACACGATCAGCCGAGCACGAGCCAAGTTTCAATTTACCCCTGCCTGTTTTGCGGTGAACACCATGAACGACAGAAGGGAAAGTGTCCGGCGTTTGGAAAAACTTGCATGAAGTGTCGAAAAAAGAACCATTTCACAAGCAGAGCAAGTCATCATCCATCAGACTGATCAATGAGGAGCCAAAGGCTCAGTAAATGCCGAATGGTGTTCGAGATGTACCTGAATCAAGAGGGGTTTACACTGAAATTCTTAGTGAAGACAAACGACGGCAGTGTCGATTGGATTCAAGCTCATTCGCCAGTGTTATACCGGCAGGATATCTTCAAACGTCAGTCGTGGAGCCGTCCAGTAAGCAACTTCGAGTGTGGAATGGATCAAAAACGCAAGTGTAGGGAAAAGCAAGTATTCCGGTCAAAAATCCGAAGAATGACAAATCTTGTGTATTTGACCTCTTTTTGTGGAGGAAGATTCGACATCAGTTCTCGGACTGGATGCCATTCAGACAATGGACCTTGTGATTTTTCATGATGACAATTTCCTTCATGTGTTAGAAATGTCCATAGTGTTTGATCAGTACACTATTGTGTTTGATTCGGTTTTGGGTTGTATGCCAGGTACTGTTAGCTTTTCTGTAGCCGAGAATGCCGTAACGGTTATGTCGCCAACCAAGGCAGTTCCGTTAGCCATTTGTGATGAATTTAAAGAAGAGTTGAATCGTTTACTCGAGCTGAAATTCATACTGCTGCTAGATGGGCCTACCGACTGGGTCAGTCAGGTTTCAATAACTTTGAAGCAGTTTGGTGGTATTCGTGTATGTATTGACCCAAGGCCAGAGAATGCCGTACTCCGAAGGGAACAATACAAGTCACCGACTCTAGACGATATTTTGCCCGAATTAAACCAAGAACTATTTTTTACGAAAGCTGACTTATCTTCCGCGTACCGGCAGCTGGTGCTGGATGGAGAATCCAGCTATCTAACCGAGCTTGGCACCTGTTTTGATTGTTTTCGGCGGCTGCGTTTACCTTTTGGATTGAAAGTGTCGAGCGAAATTTTCCAAAGAATTCTAATTCAGGCGCTTAATAGACTTGGAGAAACGACTTTTATTGATGTACGGAAGCATGAGTACGGAACCTGAGGCTTTTATAAAACGGTGCATGCCACAAGAAACAGCGCTATCACACGAGCGACACAAATGACGTTTCATGGTCAACTACAAATGTTTGAAGGACTGAAGGTCGATCCAGACACAGTGAATGCAGTGTGGAATATGACGCCCTTCGAAGATGCCAAAGCAGTTTCACGTCTTAATGGTATGAACAATTATCTGAGTCGGTTTCTCCCAAGGTGGCCAACATAATGCGTTTAATTCGACAATTTACACACAAATGAGTAACATGAATGTGCGGCGAAGCTCAGCAATCAGCGTTTGACGAGAAAAAATATATTAATTTCGACAGTTCCGGTATTGGCATATTATAGCCCTGAGCTTCCTCTGGTAATCCAGTGTTACAGGAGTGAATCAGGCCTTGGATCTGTGCTGCTACAGCAAAGAAGACCGACTGACTACAGAAGCCGGAATCTTTCGACTGCGGAACGAGACTATGCACAAATCGAGAAGGAAATACTGGCAGTGGTTTTTGTCCTGGAACAATACTTCTACGTGCAAACGGAAGCCTTAACATTGATGTATGTGGTTTGGAGACTGTACAGTTGCGCAGTCGGGTCCATGTTTCAAGTGTATAATTGTCAGGCTCTACTTTACACTTTCCATCTAAGCCTATCAGCCACCATGGCAACCACTGAGGTCCTTTTGTTTCTTCGATACGCCGGCTGATTATGATTACGATATTGCCCGTCACCTGAGTAAGCAAGTGATCCAAGCGGACCCTATATCGTGGTGTTCCAGGCCGATTGTTTCTGAGTCCCTCTTTATGTTTGCAGTCTAGTCTTGTGTCTCAAAGGAAGCCACGCTGATATACCTGACAGTTTAGTGGAACTATGTTGAAAACCCCAAACATCGGTTGTAACTATATGTGAGGAATTTCCTAGCTTTTATCAAGGCCGGAAATAGCTACTAATCTAGCCGGATGTGCATCTCATCTCCTGTCCGAAAGATAGCGTTATAAGTGTTACATACAGAAAGCGAAAGCTCCCGCAGTGGTGTTCAGCAATTAATGCTTATGTCCGAAAACTGGTCAGAGACTGCAATACTTGTATGTGTATGCACAAAATCCAACTTAAAACCTAGGTCCCCGACCTGGGAGCTGCATACTGTAGTAAAAGGTGTATGTAAGTTGTTGTAAACTATTCTTCGGCATGTACTACGCTTTGATACCAATCAACTTCCTTGCAGCGTAACTCAAAGTGTCCCAACAATGCACCTTACTGTCCGAGGCATATGAAAATGTTCTTGTCATGGTGCACAAGTCCCTGGCTTTGATTGCTAAGACCCGGCCGCAAATATCCTCCAAATGACAGACTGGTTACAGACATTAGCGTACAGCACCGAAACACGTTTGTTCTGATGGAGCGGTGACACACCTAAAGACGTTGACAAATATGGATACTTTCCTACGCAGCTTCATCCTGTAGTACGAGAACGAGACATTTTGCACAACCAGGAATAGTGTGATTGTGTTTTAAAAGGCTTGATCCTTTCTGCGATTCACAAATACAAGTGAGGTCGTTTGCGTTCGAATAAATGATTTGCAACCAGTCCAGTCTAACGAGTTAATGATGAGTTACAATGAGGATATCCATGATACCATGGTTTATAAACGACGTCGAATCTGAGTACAACTCAGAATTAATGATGAACGTCGCACTAAACTGGCTGACCTAGCTACTACACAAGAAGGGTCACCGATCACATTTCCAGACTGTCAATAATCAGACATTCCGGTAAACGCAGAGAGATCTGTCAGTTCAGCCAGCCAAGAGACGAAATTTTTGGGTGAGAAACTGTGGCGATATATGACCTGTCTGAGTATGTCAGCCAAAAAAGCTGGAAGTTTGTGTGCACTCACGGCGAATCATTCAAGCTTATCGATTAAGCTTGGAACTCATCTTGACAGCAGTTCAAGTGCCCATCCATCTTGTTGATATAACGACATTTTCCGCAGTTTGAAAACACTGTACAAGTTGTACCCATCAAACGATTGATACTTCAGTTGTAGATAACGGTAGATCAGAGATTCGCTGCAAGACTGTGATTTGGGCTGCCTTATACCTCAGATTTTTTGATAAGGTTAGACGTTTTGTGGTTCGTTAGAAAATTGTTATCTTCGGATGGTGTTAAATCGTCCCGATCAGTTCAGGAGAACACGAGATGGTAAGCCACCAAGTGCAGAGTCTACTCAATTGTTCGGTGGTACAGGCATACAAGAGATGAATAACCAAAAACAAACGACCAATGACCAACTAACGAAACGTTAAGCACTTGTACACGCGATCGGTTAGTTTGTTGCGTGACTTATCTGGCATAAGTTAGAAAGTGTCATTGCGTGGGCATGTAGACAGAAAACTGTCCGACTCAGACCCAACAGATGGCAGCTTGATTCAGAGGTCCCTTGATTTCTGTGACTTTGGAATTAGTTAGACATTTGTGCTGTTCTTATGCCCCATCTATTCTTTTAGGTATCGGAAGGCACCATTGCATTCTTGGACCTGGTCACTGTGCAAAGACCTCCTCCACCACCGTACTACGTGAATCTGTTCGATTCCGGAAAACGAAAGAAACAATCCCAGCTCGACGTAGCACTACCCTCTCAACAGACTGACAGCCCCGCAACAAAACAATCATCCCCTCCACCACGTTCCACTACACCTGAAGTTCACAGGAACTCGACCAGCCCACAACTACTGCAGACAAACAGAAAGGTAGGCAAATTCATTGTGGGCTATATCTTTATGTGAAAATGATGGTATGTACCGAAATGATCAGTTATCGAAGCAGGAGCTCACTCGCAGACTGAAAAAATGTTTGTGTTACATGCACCTGGTCATCTTCCAAACTCACTTGACCAATTCGTTCTCCTAACTGGCCTATGCCAAGCGAATGTTCATCTAAATAAAAACGTGTGGTCAGATGTGTTGACATAAAACACAGAGCGAATTGACAAATCTATGTCAGCCAACAGATATATATAGCATATTTACTCTGTTAGTTGGACGGCATCATTCTTTAGATCTAATCGAAATGGAAGAAGCCGATTAGTGGGATGTTAATTTGATTCGTTTTATCATCATCAGATCATATCCACATCAAGACGCTACACCCGACCAAGTCAAGTTTGTCACATAAACCTACCGGAATACCTGACAGCCACCGGACATTCACTCGAAAGACTTATCAGACCGCCAGAACAATCGCGATCTGGCACGCCACAGATGAAGTCTACCAGTCAGACAGCGACCTGTTTCAACTCGTTGCTCACCCGATGGTTCCGAGCCGGTTCACATCGCATGCCAAAATTCCGTGGTCGAACCCGAAGTTTGGACGAGAATGAGACCAAAATTCAACTTCCTTTGTCTTTCGATTCCCTCAGCTCATTGCAGACGGACGTACGTGTTATCCTAACCCGTGTACGATGTGAAGGCTACTTGTGGGTGTTACGTCAACCTCAGCCGGGTCGAACGCATATCACCAATACCCGACCTCGACCTCGACCGTGGCAATCACTGCGGGAACATTACCGCGGACTGACTTCTGATACAAGTGGGCAAAATTCCGTCCCCTCTGTAACCCAAGATAGTCTGGAGAAACGAGAATCACAACAGTGGAAACAGATGTGGTTTGTTTGTGATTTGGCTGGTCGGATTTTCGCCTCTCAACCAGAACCTAACCGTGAAAGACACAAAGGTAGGTTGGTCATACTTTTTTAGAGACATATTCATAGGCTTTCACATAAGCACAGAAATGGGGGAGGGAATACAACTTGCACTTTAAATGTACATAAAAGTGCGTTGTAAGTTGGTTTTGCGGGTGGAGAGTCAATCGAAGTTTTAGCCGCCTAATTCACTGCTTTTTGAATTAGTGGTACATTCGGTAGATGATCCAGCTGGGACAAATGTAAGTTTTGCTAGATTAATTATCTGAACGTTGAAATTTCACTTGTGCTACACGGTTTTTGAGAACTAAATACTCCATCAAAATGATTGGATCACAGATATAGACATGGTCGATCAGGACAGACACAGTGTTACATTCTGATGACAGTACAACCAGAGAACGCGTACTGATGAGATATTTGACAGTTAAACTGTCAGAGAGCCTCGATTAAAGATGATACAAGCCTTTTCTGCCCTTGAACCATCTCAGTGCATTTTGAGGTCATTGAAAAGTGACCACAAGAGCCATAAGAGGTCGTACAGACACGGTGGGTAATGACCCAGTCGGCCACTTAGAGTTCGCAGTTAACACTGCCACGGCTTGCACCTCTCTTAGTGGCAAGCTAGAGGTTTGACGGTACTGACACGTGTTTATAGAACCACTGACGTACTTAAATAATTCTGTCAACGACTGATAACAACTTCACGTTATGATCGATCTGTTAAAAAACGCAGTGAACATGACAAATACAGGACAAAGATGACGAAGTGAGTGCTCGTCCAACCAGATATTTAGTTTTTAAACCAGACGTCAGGACGCTGATTTACTGGGTTGCGTCCATGTAATTTGCGTCTGGGATTACCCATTGACAGATTATTTTCCCACCACACCAAGCCTATTGCATTTTCTCCCAGTCCGTTTGCATGAGAGCCAACAGGAGCAAACAAGAGTGTTCCAATAGGATAAACAGATCAGGTTAATGGTGTTTCGTGATAATTCAGCAAACTTTTCCCGTCAATGCCTTGGGACATAAGTTACAATTACTTTGCCTCGGAAAGGACAGTCCGTAAGCTCAAAAGTACACAACTGAAGGCAAAACGTTGTGACCGAAATTATTGCGTCCATGTGAAAGTCCACGCAACATCGGTATCCGTTGTTGCTTACATCTACATTGGGGATATTTTTGCCGTTGATAAGTGTACAAACCGGGGAGGACAATACAAGTTTTATTGTAGTCGATTTATACACAAGTATCAAACAGACCTTTTGACGGTTACAGCAGTATACGTCAGCAAACAGAAATGAAACTTTTATTTCAAAGGATGGATACCAACTGATAGCTCAATATTATTCAAACACTTTTACGCACGATCCCCAGCAGTATCATAAACTGCCGGAAAGATGAGGTCGAATGGAAACGTTCAGGCACAAACTATTTCTTTTCCAAATTAAGATGTGTCGATATCAATTTCAGATGTCTCAAGACAGTCCTTTGGGTTTCAACAGTGAACAGGTTTGTACAACCAATGTACGCATGAGTAGGCTAGCAGAAACAGATCGGTTGGCTCTTACATAGTGGGAGGATACAGATGCGTTGGTGAAAGGGGGTAAACAAGGCTAGTGCACATGGACCGATTTTCCAAGCTGACGGGGATGAAGACTGACACGTACGGGGTGAGCATTGAGATCGTGGGTGTGTTCGTACGACGTAGAAAGCACACGGACAGCACATCTAACAAACCGGAATTTTGACAGTGGATACATGAGGGACCAGCTCAAACTGGCCTAGGCTTCGACCTGTGACCTCGTCCGGACGACCAGATAGATTGGGCAAGCCCTATCTCGGGTGCTAGAGCGATTACCATCAGCGTAGCAGTTTGAGGGGCGGGGCTGTAACAGCCAGGGTAATGCCGATCGTTGATGTCGTGTTAACCAGGCTACAGAATCCGGAATCCAAACCAAAGGGCTTGCCCGGCGAACAGGTCTCCTAACCGAGTCAAGTAAGCGAGCGGCCTCAACACACAGCTGTAGCCACAGTCATCTCAGCCGGAACAGAGGTGAACGAGCATTTCAAGTCAAGTCACAGAACCCCCTCTTCCCAGGGTTTCGGTCAGCATCGTCCACGATTGATAAGACCTGGCTGCCCACACGTCTTTGTAGCCGTATGGGCGCTCGGGTGGCAACGCTGGACCACTGTGTATTGGCGACTTTAAATGAACAAACGTTCAGGGCAAAAGGCCGAAGCTGAGGCCAGTTTGAGCTGGTCCCTCATGTATCCACTGTCAAAATACCGGTTTGTTAGATGTGCTGTCCGTGTGCTTTCTACGTCGTACGAACACACCCACGATCTCAATGCTCACCCCGTACGTGTCAGTCTTCATCCCCGTCAGCTTGGAAAATCGGTCCATGTGCACTAGCCTTGTTTACCCCCTTTCACCAACGCATCTGTATCCTCCCACTATGTAAGAGCCAACCAATCTGTGTTTCTGCTAGCCTACTCATGCGCACATTGGTTGTGCAACCCTGTTCACTGTTGAAACCCAAAGGACCGTCTTGAGACATCTGAAATTGATATCGAGACATCTTAATTTGGAAAAGGTGTAGATTATCGGAGGCTTTGTATAAATGTTAACTGCAGGTGTATTGTTTCTGATGCAAATGGTTTACGCGCGGTTTAGTTGTGATTGACGTGTAGAGCGATAAGTATTTAACATCGTTTTGAAAGGATACATAATGATCACTATGCCTTGATAAATGGTGACTTGTAGCTGTTGGACTGCATGTTGACATATACCTACTTTGGTGGCTGCTAATGGTTCAGCTTGCTTTTCTCACGGACCGTATGTGCACTTTTGCTTGCTTGCTCAAAACAGATTGTATCCCGCTGTCCTCGATTCAGTCGGTCCGAATCAACCAGTGTTCGAATTTGGCTGACATGTGTAAATCGTCTCAACAGCATGGCGTCCCGGAGTCTGAATCGATTAATACGGACACACTGCCAAATGCCGTAGAAAACAACCAAAGCCAACAGACCGAAAAAGACAGCTCGAATCTACAAGACTGTCTGACTAGGAGTTTGACAGATCATGACCAAAAGGATGAGGAACCTAGATGGGCCGACTCCGTCTTTTATGTGGAATCTCTCACACGAACTTACACTTTACGGGCGGCCAATACTGAACTGAGAGCGCTATGGGTGGCTGTGCTAGAAGTTGGCAAGTTCACGATTGAGTTTACTAAAAACGTATATCATGCCTGTTTCATATTACAATGATAGCGTTCTTCAGTGACCATATTCAGACAGATGTATGTTTAATTTATACAGGAATTCATCTCAGGCCGATTTCAGATTCGGTATCGTGGTTAACTAGCTGAAGCACGCCGTAAAACACCAATGGCTTTCAAACGCTGCAGCTCATAAGAGCTGTTACGTACAATCAAGATAGTTGATTTTGAAGCACTGTTTGAAATCAATGCTTTCTCTATCATTAGAAAGCACTTTTACACTTTCCGTAGGTTCCTTTTTACAGCACCAACCAGTGATGTGTATTCCCGTCCGAACAGGAATTTGGATTCTAGTTGCACAACTGTGAGAAACCAGATGCCAAGAGACTTGATGAAATCGTCACATTTCAAAATAACCATGAATAGGGACAAGATTATCGTAGCATTTGTGCAACAGATAGGTCTTCTGCACACAAACCTGTTTTCGAGGTAGCAGTTCACAATCAGGCAATCTCGGATAAGCCTTCTACTTGATAAAATATACCACTAGAACCACGTCAAAATGGTCTATGATCAAACGTTAAAACGTGTGAATAGAAGTCCCGTCCCAACAGTTATGTGATAACCTTGTTGCTTACAAGTTATACCAACGTAGTGTCATACTTGAGCAGATATTGAGTTATGAAACATGTATTGAAACACTTTTAGTACATGCGTGCACTAAATTAACGCTCCCCAGGTATACGGAACAAATACCAGACACGAAGTAAAAATATGAATAATTGAGAGAGGTCCGACCTATAATGTACGATAATTACAATAGATCTCGACCAACGCTAAATGATACAGACACGTGGAAAGAGCTAGAGAGGTTTAGGATCCGACCGTCGATCACTCGAACAGGTCGAAAGTGTGTGTGGCAACATTGATACGCATAGGCCGACAAGCACGCAAACAAACGAACGCGACCGCATGCAGCCAGCAGGCAAAGATCCTTACGATCCTGGGTATAATGTGAACTAGGATTTTTGGGGCAATTTTACACAGCCTACAACAGACCGGGGGTGTCTCCAGGTCACCACACACTCTGTCTTATAAGCATTTCACACACACACTTTCAGCTCTCATTCATAACAATTTCCGATGAGATTTTCTTAAAAGGCGTTGACAGCACACGGAACCACTACGATTAAAATAATATTTTCAATTCCATTTCAAGGAAAAAACCTCGGAAAAAGCTCATAGCTTCTTCAGACGGGGAACAAGGGGAGGAAATTGAAGAAGTGAGGAAGTTTTGTTGCAAACGACGACCAAATGTAATTACATTCTCTGTCATCTATACTGTAAACACTCCTTTTTGTATATCTATAAATTCAAAAACAGTACAGCGAATAAACAGAACTGATGCCACAATGAAAATACTGACGAAGTTAATCGAGCTTTTGTCCCATTTGTATGTTGAGTGCGTGGTTTTATGAAACATGATTTAAAATTATTTCGAATCGAAGTGCTTTCCATATACTTTTAATTATTGCGTTGTTGAGAAGCCTCACGAATGAAAGCAGTGTTGTATACATTCAACCGTGTATTCGTTATCACTCAGGTTTCAAAATTATTCGTTTGAACGCATGTATTTTGTTAAGATCTTGACCTTACACAGGTGTACAGAGCGAGTCCAGCAGACTAATGAAACATACAGGTGGACATATCTTACCTCAGCAAATAAGCGTACGCTTGTGAACTTTGAATATGGTTAAATAAGAGGGCAACGAAACAGCGGTAAAATGAGAATCGGCTATGCTGGCTTATTATCATCCTAGCGACTTGCAACAGCGGGGCTCATCTCAAAGATTGTTACAGAAGGGACAGAGATCTATGCTTGTGCGCTCCTGTAACTGTGCTGTTCGACGAAAAGTTGTGTCGGACGGCTGATGGATATGAAGAAGAAGTGAATGGAACCAATTAAAAGGTAAATTCAATGAATCTGTTAGCTGCAATCATCTGAGCAACGAACAACGAAACACACTGAAACAATATTCAGTCAGACATGTGCAGTTGATGACCTGTGAGACTGAACTAGTATAGGGGCCAGGAAACTTGTAATGCCGGTTGTCCCTCACGCATGTGCCGATCGATAATATTTTAAGACTCTCAACCAACTCAGCCGTGACCACGGAGTTGGTTGATACATTCCAATGTGAACAGACACCAACGGTGAGGCAGTTGCATGTATACAGTGACTTGTCTGTTCCATTACTCAGCTTCAACGAGTGACCTCTTACACGTTCAACTTTATTTAGTGGGATGGGATGTGCAAGTGAAGTATTTTGTAGGTGGGAATTAGGTCTCCCCTGAGACGTTCGTAATTAACTAATGACTTAATTCTGCCAGTCTTTCGGGGTTGGGGGCTCTCTTAAGCCAATTTATTCTTCTAGTGGCACGACTATGAACGTTTTCAATAAATGTCAAATGATTTTTTTGATAGGGACGGCAGGCCTGTGTGTTCGTTTCCAGGTGTTGGCGGATTGTGAAGGCCAACATGGTGGGAAACACTTCAGAATAGAAAGTTCCACAAATCCTGTCAAGAAGGTTGGGAGTTTTTGTGCTTTTTGTCCGTAGCAACACAATCTGTAGACAAATTCAAATGTGAAATTTCCGATCTCCTGACGTGGCTTGGTAGCTTGGCTGATAGAGCGCTTATCAAGTTTGAGCATGGTGTTTCTGTCGCTGGTTCAAATCCAGTCGAAGCCCAGACTTTTCACAATCGGGTCCCATCTAAAAACTCAAGCTGTCTGCCACCATAGTCCGTAGGTCTTTTGCGTGCTGATACGCGGAGCTTTGTGACACCAGGGTAATATTCCGTACGATTCTGGTGACGAATATGCATGACACTCGTTGACATGAGACGATATATTAATTACTACGGACCACTGATTTAGACAATTGAAGTCGTCTTGTACGGTAAGCACATCTTCCGGGTAGCCTAGAATTCGTCGGAACTTTGTGTTATCGACTTAGAGTAACATCGGCGATTTGACTATACTGGGTGGTTCAAGAACGAAAGGAATGAATTATAGGGGTCATAAGATAGATTATTGTGGGACGCTTCTGTTGGCTGGGACCTGCTCTGACAGCTGTCCATGTACCTTGATGTTGAACCTACGTTCAGCCAGATAATCCTCTAACCAGATGAGGAAACGTTCATCAAGACGATAACTATTCAGTTTCTGCAGCAAGAAGGAATGGTCAACCCTGTCAATTGTTTTGGAAAATTCAAGATAGACCATGTCTATAACCAATCTTAAACCTACAGCCTTCGTCCGAACATAACCAGCAATGAACAGATTGGTGATGCATGAGTATCCCTCACGAAAGTCACGTTGTTCCTTGGTGATGAGTTGGAAGTCTTCAACCTTAATCCGGAGAGTCATTTACTAAGCTCTCCATTACTTTGAAGACCACTGAAAGCAACGCTACTGGTCGATAATTTTCTGGGTAGTCTCTGCACCCATTTTTGGAGATAGGTGTGATTTTGAACGGGTTCCAGGCTTTTGGCAAACTGGCGGTTGGTAAGAAGCGACTGAAAAGTGCTGTAAGCGGTTTTGTTAATTCTGTGGCGCAGCTTCTCAAGTCAACAGGAGATATCAAGACTGGACCGGGTGATTTGTGGGTTATTAGGTTCTCTAATTTGATTCTGACTAGTGATACTGGAATATGGTTTATTTCAAAAGAATTGCTGCCTATGTGTTCAAAAGTGGTTCGTGATTTGCGGCTATGCACACTTCGTACTGCTTATGCAGAGTGTTCGTCACCTCTGCATCTGTCTTGGTAAATTCACCACAGGTTTGCAGTTGCGAAATGCCGACCTTATTCCTTGTATGTGCTGTGAATTCGCTGTAGAAAACCTCAGGATTCAATCTCAGCTTTTCAGCAAGACCGCGTTGATAGTAAAATCAATCCTCTCTGATAGCAAACGTGGTACGATTGTACCACATAACGTACTCAACAGGCGCAAATTCAAGTTATTAAAATTGGTACATGTTCCAGGCTGAATGTTTCAGTGTAATCAAACGTTTGGTTCTACTTCGTAGGCGACTAGGTTTTCTACCAGGTCGGGGATGAGGTGGAGTGCAGCCAATCGTATACTCCATATCTGCATTGGCCAATCAGATTGTTCGACATTGACCTATATCTATAGTATCCATAACAGATGAGATGTGTGTGGTGTAGTGAATACACATCTTGCTCTGAACCTGACTTGTTCTACACGGTGACAGAGATGAAGAACCCAGACTGGATGGATGTGAGCTCAATGGTGGGATTGAATCTTCGACCACCGCCCCAGCTGAACATGAATGAGGATGAAGAACTTCCAGAAAGATGGAAAATGTGGAAGTTGCAATTTCAAGATTTCCGCACGATAACTCGACTGTCGTCAGCCGAGAAGGAGTTTCAAGTGGCGATGTTTCGACATGCCATCGGAGAGCAGGCCGTCCGCTGCATTAAAACATTTCCGTATGAAGCAGACGAAGATCCAGAAGACTGGGAAAACGTGATGAAGAAATTAGAATGTTATTCTTTGGGATTTATGAACGACACTTTTGAGAGATATAAATTTAATTGCCGCGTCCAAGAACCAGGAGAATCCGTGGATCAATTTGTTCAAGCTCTGAGATCCATGGCCACAACCTGCGGTTTCTGTAACCGCATGCATGACAAACTGATCAAAGATAGGTTAATCATCGAAATGAGAAACAGCGATTTGACAAAGAGAGTGTTGAGGGATCCTCAATTGACGCTCATACAATGTCGAAGTGAAGAGGCAGCCGACAAAAAGGCCGAAGCCCTCAAAATTCACTCGATACAGGAAGTCAGTCGCGTGATGGCCAAAGAACCAAGAAACCCTCTAACAGGCTGCACTTTCTGCGGAAAAACCCACGGTTTCAAGAAAGAACAATGTCCAGCATGGCGAAAAATTTGCACAAAGTGCGGTAAAGCGAATCACTTCTCTGTTTGCTGCAAGAGTGGTCCAGGTGTGGCAAAGACAACCCAGCCTAGAAAGTACTCAGTGTGTGCGGTTGGAGTGAACGAACCCCATCAGAATATACGATCTGCCGAAATTGAATTGAATTTAATAACAATAAACTTCCAAGTGGACTCAGGTGCAGGTGTCAGTCTCGTCCCTCGGTCCTGCGTCCCAAACGAACCACTGACGAATACGAACCTCGTGCTTCGAATGTGGAATGGAACAACGGTGACGCCTACAGGGAGGTTTACAGCAATTCTACGCAACCTTAACAATGAAAAACGTATCGAAAAAGTTTTGTTTGTGGTCAAAGAAAATTTTCCATCCCTCCTTGGAGTTGAAGCAATCGAAGTGCTGGAATTGGTAACATTTAACTGTGTACATAACGTAGTCTCGCCATTGACTAACATGTGTCTAAAATATTCCAGTGTTTTTGATGGCACTTTGGGAACCCCTCCAGGAATCTGCAAATTGAGCATCGATTCGGATGCGAAACCAGTCGTGCTACCTATACGTCGTTTGCCACTTATTGTAAAAGAGACATTTGAAGAGGAACTCACACGGCTGATAGATCTAGGAGTAATACAGCAAGTAGACGAGCCAACCGATTGGGTAAGTCAGGTCGCTACAGCCAGCAAGAAGTCCAACGAATTGATAATTTGCATCGACCCGAAACCATTAAACGCAGCATTAAGAAGGGAGTATTTTCGACTTTTCTTATTGGAAGACATTCTTCTTCAGCTAACCGGCGCATAATTTTTCATCAAGGTAGATTTATCTTTTGCTTTCTAGCATGTGAAACTGGACGAACAGTCCAGTTTGTTAACGACATTCGGGACACTTTTTGGTCGTTCCTGTTGACCTCGTCTACCATTCGGATTGAAAATCTCCAGGGAAATATTCCAAAAACGACTAATCCAAGCAATTGAGAACCTACCTGGTGTCATGTGCATAGCTGACGATGTTTTGATCCATGGTCGTACCAAAGTCGAACACGACAAAAATCTAGAACTCTTTCTTGCCAGATGCCAACGGGTCGGCATCAAGCTCAAACAAGAGAAAATTGAATATTGCACCAACGAGATTACTTTCCATGGGCACGTTTTATCCAGAGAAAACAATCAAGCCTGATCCAACAAAAATCGGTGCAGTAGTGAATATGGCACATCCAACTGATGTGGAAGGTATTGCTCATTTCAATGGAATGATTAACCACTTGAGTCGATTTCTGCTCTATTTAGCTCAAATCATGGAGCCCATCAGGCTACTGATTCACAAGGGTACACCATGGGTGTGGGGAAAGGAACAGGAACGAGCGTGGAAACATATCAAACAATTAATCGTCAAAGCTCCTGTATTACGTTACTATGATTCACGTCTGCCGTTAATGATATAATATGACAGCAGTCAAAATGGGATTGGAGCAGTTCTCATGCAGAACGGACAGCCGATTGACTTCTGAAGTCGAACCATGAGTAGTGCCGAGACCCTATACGCACAAATCGAAAAGGAACTGCTGGCGGTAGTCTTTGCTATGGAAAAATTCAACGACTACACATTTGGGAGGAAAACTGTCGTCCAAACCGACCATAAACCATTGACAACTATCGTGAAAAAAATGCCTCTGGACAAGGCGCCACGTCGTTTGCAGGCAATGTTGGTACGTCTACAGAAGTACAATTTCGATATCGGATACACTGCTGGTAAGAACATGGTACTGGCGGATACACTATCGCGAGCCCCACTAGCAACGAAAGAAGACAAC
>LUCH01001681.1:0-10847 GCA_013368495.1 Paragonimus heterotremus
GCGCCCTTATTCGTTACGTCGAAGTCCGCTTGTGTATGGTGAGTAAACAAATGAATAAAGTTTGTTTGCAGATTCACCGTCTCCTCAATGAGATTTCTGATCCGTGTTAATATAAGGCTGGGGAAACCTTGGGTGTGCGAACCTCGGGACTAGCATCGCGAAAGGGTATATTCTTCTTGCTCTCTGTTCATTCTCTATGTATTTTCGCAAGTGTTGCTACACAAACGTTTCCGCTGCTTCCTGTAGTGGAACCAAAAATTGAATCGACAAGGTAGCAAAATGGTCTACAATGAATGTCTACAATAAATTCCACCACACTACGTTCGTTATCAGCTAGAATAACGTTCCCCCTGAATAAGAGAGTAATTCTAGCAGATCCAGTTTATCCCACACATTAAAAGTCCGCTGTTGCCACAGTCAACTCCCGGTAGCAAACACCACGTGCAAGCAGAAATCGAGGCGCGCGAGGACGAAGTGTATATTCATTCAAACAACAGACAAGAGATTAATATGTACAATGGACATAACAAGTATTAAGAATAATATGTAACAAGAGAACAAAAAGGTAAGAGACTCTACAGGAGATAATGTGAGGAGTATACTGTTAATACTGTTTACGTTTATGTATCTGTAGACTAGAGAATGGTTGGTTTATAATGGTTTGCCCTTCTACTTGGTAACCGGGGATCCGAGTCGCTAGACAATAATCTTGTCACCTCACTACTCGTAAAACATACAGTTGTCAGATATGCTTTATTTGATTCCGCCCGGAATCAAAAGCGAATACACAGACAGTGGTATATTCGAACTTCACGAGTGCAGTTCTTTATAACAACACTGTTTTTGTTGTCACCCCTTTGGATATGCCATGGTCACACAAGTTTAAATGTTTTTCTCTAGCACAGTTCTTGCGTGGTAAATGGGAAAAAATTACCACGAAGTTGTATGTTAGCTTTGTGAACGAATAACCATTGACTTGTTCCTTCCGGGTCAGCAACGTTAATTGCGTTACAACCGATGTGTTCAGCTGAGATATTTCGCGACCTCTCCCTTCTTAAGTAAAAACCTATTGGTATTTTTAACAGCTTAAAGTTATTCATCCTATACTGTTGTGTGTTTACTACGAACGAAGCCCATAAAACCGGAAACTCACAGACGGCGGACTCTGATACGTTCATAAATAAAAACAGTCACGAATCGTCACATGTCTTATTCGATCGATTTAGGGATTTATTGAGCCGATTCAAATAACGCCGCGCATGCACAAGACGTGATCGGGGTTTCGCAGGTGGTGAAAAAATACCTGTTTAGAAATGAATAGACACCTCGACCTCTCGCCTCCATCACGCCTTCCTTGGCTGCCGCAACAATTGTCCAGTTTATGTCGGAACACTGGATTACCAGGATTGCGATTAAGGCCGGATGAAATTGCGATCACTCCAGTAAGATGTTAAAGTTCAGCTGTTTACAAAACTTATGGTTTCTTTTGTCACATTCACATATGCATACATTTCTGAATCATTTTCCATGTAACTGGCTAAACAACTGATCTATCCCTGGTAGTGATAACTACAGGGCTAGTTGCATATCAGTTTCCGAATGAGTCGTTCCGGTTGCTTATTTCACTCTGACAGACATGCATGTTTCAACGTGAATTTAATTCTGCCCGGTCATTTCGCTGCTGAACAACGTGTTCCTACTCCAGTTAACTTCATTCCAATGGACCGGCACATATCACAAATAAGCACTGAAATGTTCACTTAGGCTCATGGAGTGGGGAAGACTTTTAAAAAATCTGAAAGTGAACTGCAAAAATCAGTCGAGCATAACTTGTTGTGCTCAAACACCGTTTTTATTCCCTGCAGTGGGTGGACATTTGGCACAGAAGATGAAATTTTGGTCACTCAGCGGGGGTATAAATTTAATCAAGCATTTTCCTCTACTTTCGAGTTAGTTTCTTATATACGACCAATTAATACAGCGATTCTCAAATTCGTAAAGCCGAAGAAATGTTCAGATCACTGGTGCGAATTTCACGACAATCTAGTCTGTCTCGAGTGCTCTTGAAGTCTCCATTAATTTACCGACTTCACTTCACTAGTCTAGTCACTAAGTCTAGATTCTTATCTTTCCAGAAGTCGACTGTACAAACAGCTGTTTTTGATTACTCTTCTGAGCTTTTTGCAATTACGTAAAAAATATGGGAAAATACTTTAAACAGTAGGAAAATTGGATCATGTCACTTAGCAACCAGAGTAGCGCAGACGTAGAATTATAGTCTTTAGAGTGGAAAACACATTGGCCATTTGTTAACTTTCAACTTCAGCGCATGTGGAATGGTGCAAGCCAATGAAATATGACATGGATGACCATTTCGTTATAGATGCTGAAACAGAGTTTGGGAATACTCAACAAGAGTTGAAAAAGATACTGTTGTTCACTGCACGGCATATAAGGTGCTCCTCTGATTTAATCTTGAATCCTGACTTTCCTCCTTGAAGACTCAGTAAGCTGATGCAGAATACAATAGATGCATGTTTTGATGAACAGACTGCTTGTTTAAATTTTGAAAATGGATGGACTGATTCAAACCGAAACCTTGGTTGATTAAGAAAGTTGGTTAACCATAAGGACAACAATAAAACATATGGAAGAGCTTGGTAATTATGGGGGTTTGGTATTAAAGAAATTGACGGAAAGATTTTGTCGTACATCTCGGCTGTGTATCGATCTAAACACATTCTGTTAGACACACTACAGTACAACATAGAATACGATAAGCAAAAGTTCGAAAATAATGAAGATGTGGGCAGAACTCTACTATGCCTGTATAGAACGGATGAACAATCTATCGGAGAAGCCCGCTTAGTGTCCTATATGCATATCTGAAATATGGACTGAGACATATCAACTGATGGTATCACAACCGTGTTGAGACGCACATAATTAGACTGATGGAAAGGCCAGTTCATTGTTAGAGATTCTAATAACTGGTAGCGCCTGACGTTTCAGTCTTTTATAGACGGAATGGCAAGCAGCCGTTTTGCCACACCAAATTTTTTGTGGCAAAATTGTCGCTGTTTGATCTGTGAATCAAGCAATAAAAACGACGAATTGACTAACGAGAAACTAGATCATTTGCTAGTACCTAATAAAGTGTGCAACGTATTCCTCTTATTCATTCGACTGATTTTGACCCTATTATTTTGCAGCCAAATGTACCAAAAACCGGATGTAAATCGTGTTAAGCGCGTCCAGGGTTTTACCTGACAAGCTGAGGTTTGCATGAGCCTAGAACAATTCCTAGAGTGAGATAATGAAGATAGAAAATAACCGTTCTATGTGAACCTTGTTACTCTCACTGATACCCTGCTTTGCTTTCTGTCGGGTGTAGAGAGGTTAATAACGATTGTATGAGCTTCGGCGTAGGGTTTTTTCAAAGCAAATCTCATCGGTTTTTATTTCTAATGTTTATACCGTAAAGTCGTCAGCTGACAATACTGTATGACAGTTGCGCGCCAGCATCAACCACTGATGTACAGCTTTGGAAGATTTCGATGACACTGTCATTCAAGATGGTCCAGACTAAACACATTCTTACGTGGGATACATCACAGCTATAGGTAAGACTGATGGCCGAAATTCGCATTTTTATTTCGGTAATGAGAACGTCCCACGTTGAACTGAGTGTAGGGTGAATTGTAAACTTCTTTAAGAGAAACTGACGGCTAGCTTAATTATTTATTGCAAGTTAATGACGACATGATAAGAGATCGTAAAACTTTTCACGCCGAATCTTCCCTACTCATCTACCGAAAAACCACGTTGAACTGCTATACCATAAAGATGTGATTAGGAGGTTGGGTCACGATTATGATCACTTAAGTAGGTTGTGAGTAATAAACAATCTTTTGGTATCAAAACAGAGGTGACAAAGAATGTCCAAATTACAATATATTCATGTTTCGGTCCATACAAGTGAAAGTGTTTTACCTTCCTTATGCAGACCATTAGGTCAGTTTAGCATGCTTTCTTTTAGAACAGTACGATTGGCCCATCACACTTTTTCCTGGCGGTTATGAACATATCCAGGAGGTATGTTCTGCTTACCATAATAACATTCAGTCTTAGTCAGTATATCAAGATTCACTCTTTTTCTCTTGCTTTTTTAAGGCCATACCAAAACAAGACCCAAATTGTTATGGACGGGGTTGTCGACCATTGCCAGTTACGTACACAACCAGAAGGTGAGTTCAGTGGTTAACTGAAACTAGCTAACAATAAACTAGCTAGCTGGTTAGAGTTAAGTGATAAATAACGTAGGCTAACGTGTAAAGTTAAAAATCTTCCCATCCTTCAATCCATATGGTATAACAATAAAATGTTTCACCGGTCGATTGATTTGTACTCAGGATCTCCTAGTCAGCTTTCATTAAATTTGTAGGAGCGACAGCTTTGAATACAGATAAACTATTTGGAGCTTCCGCTTCGCACACAACCATTCCCACTCACAGGCATTTGTAACCGTCACATTCATCTGGAATTACTGGCGCAAAATTCATGTTCTGGGTCTGTTACAACGCACAAGTGTTGAATGTTGTACCTCAATATTAACTTGCTCATGAATGAATTTGTCGCCATGGTTGTGTGAGAAAAAAAGAGTTACTTTGACAATGTTTCCCAAGTGTTTGTAAACGGGTTGTTTTTGAACCATTTGTATAAATTCATCCTTCTTCTATTCTTGCTAGACCAGTGGAACGAGTGTGACCGAGTGAGGCGAAAACATTGTGCTCGTTGTAGCGAGGCTGACACAATAATTTTCCGCAGTATGTAACACAGACGCATAACACAACTTTATTAACGCACATTCTGTCTACGTTGGAACAGGGAAGATTCGGACCTGAGCGGTTGTTTATTTCCACGGACATAAAAATGACGCTTGAAACTGTTTCAGGACACGACATGTGTGTTAATTTATAAAAAAGTGTTATGGGTACAAAAACGTCAGAATATTTGTTAGCTTCTTGATCACCGGATTCAAATATCATGTGCTTCAAACTAGACAAAGGAAGATTTGTAAATCTGCCAACAAGTGTGGTATAGGTTTTCCTAGTAAGTAGATGCTTCACAATCCAACCATCTTATCATTTTTAGAGCATCTTGGACTTTTGCTGAAGTATACAAGTTTTTTAAAACCCTGTCTGTCTCACTCATTTTTGTTTTCACATAGTTTCCCGCGAAACCACAGAATCATCAAACGGAATAATTGTTTTTTCGTTAAGCTTTCATTTGTTAATCTTTTAAAGTACGCTTATTTCACGAACTTGGTAGCAAGATGAATAAACGAAACAAAATTACTAACCTGCACTAAACGATACCAAAGTTATCCCAGCTTGAACATAGATTAAACCAACTTAGCTGGAAGTTTATGCCGTTTACATTAGACTCAGTGGTATATGCAGATAAGTGCACATGTTAGGAGCACTTAGAACTGTGTAGAAACCCAGTCTGTCTCAGATTTGTGGAATGATGACATACATGAAACCCACTGTGTGTTTCCGGGAGTTCCGACAATTAAATACATGCTGATTATATTACCTTACCTTATGAAACAATCCATTTTGTCTGTGAATCACAAGGGTTGGCGGTGGTCTGGAAACCAGCATAAGTTTGCTTCACGAAGCTAATTTCCAAATTGCCGTTATATGCGGGACCAACACGTTTGACCTTCAACCATGGAAACTGCTGGGTGGGAAGAAAGCGTCAGTGTCAACAGGCAGACTGATTCCACAGCACGATGGAGATCGACTCGGCAGTGTCTAACAGCCAATATCTGGGTTAGTAGATTAGCGTCAAGCAAACTATAAGAAAAGCATGATTACGGTCCATACTAGTTGGATGGACTATGATTGGACTCTGGGTCACAACTACTGGTAATACCTCAGGTCTTAGGTGAGGTAATTTACCTTATTACATAAAATTATTACATAAACTAGCTGAACTTAAGTTAATTCCAGGGCGTAATATCCGAAAAACATAATAAGTACCCAAGCTGTAAATCGATAAACTGTTTCTTGTTTTTTTGTTCTAAGAGGGGCTATTTTCATCTACCCAGCTTCCACGGAAGTTGAAGCATGGCAAAGTCAAGTAACACCGGCTGAATTGAACAGGCTTGCAGGAACAAGTGCTTCCAAAACAGCGGTAAGTATCTTTGATGGTCAACGCACAAACGTTTCTGGCAGACAGGTTAAAACATTGGCAGGAATCGACTAACCATAAGGATAATCATTCACGTCACTAACATATGTTACCTTTGCCCCAACTTGTATGGATTACACTCGTACACACTCGCGTCAGCTAAACTATAAATTAGTATTAATCAACTAAGTGAACTAAACACACCCAGTGTTTGTCAAATAACAACATGTTTGTCTGTCCTGAAGTATCATGCCTCTCTGTGCAACTGTGGGTATGTATATTCAACACCTACACAATCAAACCTGCTATAGACCAAGAAAATACATGCGTCTCTTGTCACTGTTTTGATCGCAGTCTGAACTTGGCTTTTGACAAAAGGATGACTTTATAAGTAACAAGTCTGCCATCCTACCGACTGTGAAGATGAAAAAATAATTAACTTCGTTCACAACAAAGTCTAACCTAATCGGAGAGGAATGAGCAGGAAATCCTGTTAATATAGTGATCGTTGAATAACGACAGAAATGGTTACGGACCTATGCAAACTTGTAGTCTATTGAATAGTAAAATATGGATCTTTTAAAACAAGCATCATATGATTGTTAATCGAAAACATCAATAAACTTAGAGGATTATATTTTGAATCTGTCGAACTTTTCGAACTAGGCAATAAATCCAGAAAATGTTACTAGCTATTTGGTCAACCACTGTAACAGATCACGCGTTGTCAAAAACTATTTTGTTAACCTGTGCATGGTTGGAGATAGTGAAAGGTCGACTCAACTTCATCAGAACGTTTTAGTCACCATGGTAACAAGGGGAGCAGTAGACCATTAAAATATTTGAGTGGGTTGTCGTTTGAAATGTATGCCAGTTTAGGCTTATCTTCGCAAGTTAGAAAATAGAGTCAAAATTTTGTACATTAGTCTTGCTTATGAATTAAAAGGGAAAATCTATCCGGACGCAGCAAATAATCAGCTTTGACGAAATCTTTTTTTCTGAGCAAAACGAAGCCTGTCACCATCACGCATGTTAACGTCATTATCATCGACCGCAAGAAATTCGCATCCTATACGGATGACTGATCGCCATACATGTGAGAAAGAAGAGTAGCAGTAAAACCTTACCTGGAAGATTCATCAAGTGTTAGCAGGCCACTCTTTCACTTACAATGCATGTGCATCAGCGATTGATAGTAAGCAATGCTAAGACTTTGGTGAGAGGTGTCAAGCCATAAAAGCCACCTGAAAGGTTATTTTGCAGTACAAATCAGGTCATTAACTCCGGCATATGAAGATCTACTAAGATCTGCTACACACTATAATAAAAACGGTATTCTAGCCAGACTAGTCATCAACAGTAAACCATAACTGTTGTTGTTTTCTGTTCAGTTTATTTAAGTGGCGCGTAGGTGGACTATTGTCCAGGCCGTGATGGTGTGTGCTTCAGAAAAAAGGCAACTTCCTACGCTGAAAAAATGTTTGTTTCTGAAATCTAACGAGGATTTCCTAAAGTTCTCAGAACATATATTAGACTGAGTTCGATTTACTTTCTAAAATTGTTGCTATTCGTGAAACAGTCGAATTTTTGCGTGATTTTCTGTCACGTAGTCCACTTGAATATCTCAAGAATCTCGTCGTACTGTGTGCAGAAAACATCGAGTTCGGTTCTGGAGGAATATTTTTACCGACAATAAAATGGAGCGGCTGTGGGTACTTCGTTAAGCCAAACGTTGGCGGATTTCTTGGGAATGGTAGAACGAAAAGTCCAGGGTGATGGTGCCAAAATTGAGTTATACAAACGATATGTTGACGGCATTTTGATTTTCATAACTAATGATCATGCTGGTTCGACTTCAACCATTTTGAATCTGTTCACGTAAACTTATTCCTATTTTACAAAGCTGATTCAGATGACTTTTCAGCTTTCATAGATATATTAACCACCCGGAGTGAGGACGCAGCACTCCAGCGATCGGTCCATTGTGAAGCAACATGGGGTGGACAATACTTTCTGCTCCTCAGGTTTGCCTCTATAGCATACAAAGTTGGGTCCGGTCAGGACCATACTTCATAGGACCAGGCACACTTGCACCCCTGATAAGTTGCAGACAGAACAATGGATTCTGAGAAAAGAGTTCTTGTCAAATAGATATCCTGAAAAGTTGAAGGACATTCGCAGCATAATGAACAAATGTAATGGGCCGGTCCGCATAGCTCAAAAATGCGACATTTCTATTTTCACAATTCAGAAGGGATCATTCGGCCAACAACACCAGTCACAAATTTACTTCTGCTCTATCTCGTATGTACGTGGCTGCCCAATTACGCTTGGTCCAAGACACAAAACGGGCTTTTCTGTGTAATCGGGGACGCACTCTGTCTTACCATTTTACATCTCACGTTGTGTTCAAGCTCATTTACACAGGCAGAACAGATTGACTGCTATCTAAGCGAGTGACAGGACACTTCCGGAGATGGCACAACGGTCTCAAACCAGTGAATCTGATGCTCAACAGTCCGCGTCACCAACTGCTAGACAAGTCATGACAACCAGACCCAATTAGCCCACGCAAAACATTGTTATGTAATGGGAACCTGAAGCTACTGGTTTAGCGAAGCTGTATTGAACAGACTTCGCCAACGGGCGCTAAGTGCACGAAAGTAGCTGGAGCAAACCGCCGGGTTGCCCTCGTGCTGATGATGAACAATCAGAGTAAATGAGAAGATAAGTATGAAAATGTACACCAAGAACTGGTGTGACAATCACATCCTGCCATTCACTACACTTATCAGTACGACATTTTTGACTACGTTTAATGTACACATTGGATAAAGGCGCCATAGAAGAACAATATAGGTACCCCAATGACAGTAGCTTACTGCCCTAAATATTTGTGTATTATTCACAAAAGTTTGCTCAAACCTGAAGTGGACGCCAATTTTAACTTAAGTCAATCAATAAATATTGGAGAAATCAATGACGAACAATAACCCATGCAATCGCAACTACTTCAAGTAATTAAAATTAATTTCTCCATGCTTCTATCTATTCACTTGTGCACACTTCATTCGTGGTCATTGAAGCTCAACGATTTTGCACTCTCGTCATTTTATGATTGTCTTCTTTTCCTAATAATGATTTGCAGGCTATCTCTTCATTCGAAAACAGTTTTGTTGACATTAATCAAACATTTTCAACAGTCAATTTCACACTTCCCACAGTTAGTCGTTAGTTAAAGTTGCACATCTGAAACAAATTTTCCGGTGAATTCTTAACGAATTCCAAATTTGAAATTTCGTTCACTTCAGCCGCTATTAACAGCTACCACAATATTGACAAAACATCGACATGAATGTAAATTTTTGCACTGAAATGAATGGAAGTACAGAGGTTTGTACAGCTGTATCATTAGACAACTATCAGTTTGCTTTTCGGTTAAAAACATAATCAAATAAACTGTGTGATTGACAACTGGAAGTTTCTTAACATCACATCATTTCTCTTGTGGTATTTGTTACTATATATAAGTTGAATAACCGACTGTCTATATAGGTAGAATAAAATGTTTTATAAAAAGGTTGAGTACTTTTATGCGGCACACATCTTTGGCAAACCGTTCGAGATGATGATGTGTCCGATTCGAGATAATTCAGTAAGCAAGTCTATCAGATACATTTGACTGGTTGAATGTAGTGTCATCCGTGAGTAAATTAAGTGTTAATCTGATTGAGGTGGATACAAATTTAGATGAATAGCTGGAAGTGAAGAGAATATTTTGGTAGGGTTACAGAAAATACAGCTGAAGTGCTGTAAAGTCCATGTGGCAGATTAGAGTTTGTAATGAATCATATTGTTAAAGAGCAGACAAATGTTGATGATCAAGTGGTTAAGAGGACTCAGTAAAAATAAGGTTCCTGAACTGGTAGGAAGGCTGTTTCACCTAGGAAACAAGTGCATAGAAAATACTGTTAAATGTTTACACATACAGTGGATGAAAATCGTACATATATGTATATTTAAGTTTAATGTTACCAAATGGTCTAACGTTTATCCAACTTCCATCGCATGTGCATCTTACAGAACTATATTTTTTATTGTGGTCAAAGATGTAATGCAGGATAACATAGTCGGTGTATGTATACGCGGAAAACTCGACGCTTACTGAAGAATATTTTGAAGACGGAAAAAATAAATAAAATAGTCTGTTAAAATTGCTCAACAAAATTT
Organism: Paragonimus heterotremus; assembly: GCA_013368495.1. NCBI lineage: Eukaryota > Metazoa > Platyhelminthes > Trematoda > Plagiorchiida > Troglotrematidae > Paragonimus > Paragonimus heterotremus. The sequence goes on from LUCH01001681.1 coordinate 10,429, forward strand.
AAACTGCCTACGTAGTTATTAATTACATCTCTGTGATCACTTCCGTGGACGTGTGCATCATTACGTATACCGTGAGTCCCGTCTGTGCACTCGTGTTTTAGTGAGTAAAACAAAGCCAACATACGTGAATCATCAGAATCTACGGATTGCGACTCAGCGAACATCCCTTGGTTTAACTTCTCTCATTATTTATTTCAAATCCATTAGAAGGAACGAGTGTTTGGAGTTAGAAGTGAAGAGGTGTTTTGGCGAACAGTCTGTTTTCGGTCATTCAGTATCGGGCCAATTACATTACATTTTATATCATCATGGTTATCAAGCGATCAAAATCAAAAGCGATTAGTTACATAATCACGTCACGAGATTGTGAATCGGAGAGCAATTAGGTGGCAAAATTGACCACTGGGGGTGTCGAGTCA
>LUCH01001681.1:12981-29348 GCA_013368495.1 Paragonimus heterotremus
AAGTCCGCGACAACTTAGCCATAGTGACGCTCGGAGGGTAATCACAGGTTGCTGAGGGTTAAATTTCCAATAATCGCGAATGTTCCTAATCAAGTTTAGGCAATCGTTCTACACCACCCTGTGCGTCATAAGATACAAACAACATTTCGCTGACAGGTAGCAAAGCTCGAGTGTTCAATTCAACTCTATATCTCCCAACCGCCACGCTATCGTAGCTGTGAGGTTGATGTATCTTTTCTTTTTGTGTACATTTTAGCTGGGAATAACAGAATTTTAGTTCTTTCAGACTGCATACGTTAGGACAGAAGTAAGGATCATAATTGAGCTTCTTACAATGTCCTGATATGCAATAAGTGGACAGAACAAAACACACCGGCCATTTGCACTTCTAGGAGACACTAAAGTATGAGTTTGCAAAGAGAATTCCGTATTTGTGAACAGTCGCTGAATTGGTAGCACATACATGCAAAGCTGTATTCTGTTTGGCAGGAAACGTTAAGTGAGTCATTAATGCAGAGGCTTCTAGCAGGTGTAGAGGTGACAAATTCACTTGGATCCCTAAAAACGTTTTTATCCTGAAGATAATTCTGATGACAGAGGGGTATTCTTTGAACTATTGTGGCACACTTGTATATGGCTCTCTCCGCCTTAATTGAGTGACTTGTGGTATATACATGACAGATCACATCGTAACAGCCCATGATCATCATCACCATCATAGCAACCATGAGCCTAACCAAAAGGTACTGCAACTCGAGCCGCCGCTCAGCTCAACAGTGACGTGGAATATCCTGGAAGAAAACGTTACTAGGAAGGTTGAAAATTAATAACCAGAAAACTAAGCGAAAGAACTAGAAATGGTATGGATACAGGTAAGCGATTGACCGCGACACATCGCCGGTCCGAATAACGTTTCTAACAAGCGGTTGGAATAATCAAGAGGATCCCATCCAGGCAGGCGATACCTACCCACTTTGCTCAGTGGAGCAGTCAGGGCCTTTATATTTCATAAACTTGAGTTGAGTTAAATGTACGGAAATAAAAAACAGTCAAAGGATGTGTTCAGTTCATTCAAGTGAAATATGGACGACATGTTCATTACAGTTGAAAATTACTCAGTTCCTGCGTAAAGCTTCGATGTTAGGGGAAAACGATCAACATTTGTTGGTTGGGCAAATTACCGTGAGGGTCAGAGTCGTACTTATATACACATCACACACATATCACAACTGTTAAGGTGGATTCATGCTTGTAGATTGAAGGAGCAACTCAGCCAGTTCGAACGGCTGATACAATTTTCGAATGGATCTACGATAATGGAAATAGTTTGATCAACAAGGTTTCATACAACAATAAGTGAAACCTTTCCAGTTCACTAACGTTTAAATAAATCAATCGCTTAATAACTAATGTTGTACACGTTCGAGTTAATTGACCTAGGGGAAATAAATTGAGAAATGGTTTTCGCTGACAGAGACATTTCGTTAGGTTTAAAAAGCGGTGAAACCATAAATTCCACCTTAAGATTTTAGTATGTTACTGCCAATAAGTCATACAAATGTGAACTACTCCGAGGAAGTTTATACTTCAAGGCTACATTTTCGAACAACCTATGAACAACACTTTCAAGCTACTGATATTCTTTTGCCACAAAACACATAAAACCTACCGGTCCGACAGGAAATTATTTCTGAAAACTGCCTAACAGATTTCATGAGAATAGCGTCAACATTTTGATCAATTAGATAATCTACAAAAAACGCCGCAGTGCAGAGACAATGTTTTTCTAGAGATGATGTACTTAGGTCAAACAATCGCAGTATTGCACTTTTGCACACTTATTTGTTTGAACCAATTTTTGTGAGTTTCAAGTGAATAGAACTGGTGTTAACTCATCGGTTTACTGGTTTAAACGCACTGGGTGCCCGAACCTTACTTGTGGTGCTGATATTTGTGATCCATACAGTTATACTATGAACTGTTTGCAGTTATAAAAGACTGTCGCCGCTCGCCAGGACTTTTGCTGCATTGCATTATAGCTGCGTTCTTCCGAGTAATTGCACTTGTTGATAAAAATAAATGATGTTTGTTTTGTATGCGATCATTTTAACGTAATCTCATAGGGATGTATCTTTTTATAATTAATATTTCTTTGATCATTTTTAACCATGAAACCCTGTAGTTTTCTTTTATAACGTATGAGACGTGGTGTAATTTTACTTTTCTGTGTTGTTGACCTCCATGACAGATTGAACAATTGTCTTAGAAACGACTTCATTAACTTTTATATTCATTAGGCTGTATACAAAGTTGTAGTCACACTTAACTTGATACCAGTCATTTGGCCAATAATGCTTGAGTATTCAGACGAAACCCATGATTTGTACTTTCCCACACTCACGTAAAATTCTGTAGGTAGAATAATTCCTTGCCGGTTTCTGTACACAAAAAATTAGCCTTCAACGTTTAAGTAGACTTGAAACGACGTTCAAATCTGACTATTCAGCATCGATTATACTCATGAATTTCCTCCTATTTAAACTTAAATCTAAGGTCAGTCATAATGATGGAAAGGATTAAAGATTTGTATCACGAGGATTAATTATAAGTTCACGGTCTTCACTGGGAAAATTGTAGAGGACTGTCGAGGAGAGACAAACATGCAGTCAACCCTGTGAAGAATGGAACAAAATGACTACGTTATTCGTTTATATATAAGTAGAGGTTGTGTGCTTTTTGTTTGTTAACTGCAGGCAACAACATTGCCTGACAACTTCTGCAATGAAGTGAAGACGCATGCAATCAGTCCAATTCTAGGAATTATCCACACATATTAGGACGGCTTGCATGACGTTAACTGTTAGATGGAGACCAGTCATGCCTTTCTGACTATCCGTTTCCATTGTAAATGAATGTACATTCAACAACCGAGCAGTACACGTGGTGATACATTCCTCAAACAAATGGCTCCCATTGTATACAAAAAAGGATATGTGAAGTAGTTTACATCTCCATTTGCAATAAGTTACGATCATTCATTGGATAGTTGTTCATTATTCGAACGATGAGAAGCCAAGACTGCGGAATTCGAAGCAACCACTATTAGGTTTGATGACTTAAATGAAACTCAGTAGGGGAAAGTCTGTTTTACTCGAATTGGAATCAGCGTCACGAACCAGTTGCCCTTATATTGCCGGTGTACACACCACCTTACCTATGAACATAACCACAAAGGAGGAAGTGACTGAACTGGTCTACCTTAAACCACTGTATTTTGGTAACAGCAGAATCATTATCCAGCAATTTTTGTAAGCTATTCTACATAATGAGTAGAAAAAAAGAATTTGAATGGGATTGCTCCATATCCACTTTGTAATTAAGATAACACTATGTTTAGCAACGTACGTTAACTTACTTCAGATGTTTTTTTAAAGGTAAATATTCATTAATAAAGATTTTCGTTAACGCAGAAACTCTCACGTATACCTACTAAGTGAAGGAATGTTGTCTGGCTAAGAGACAAAATGAGTGAAGCACAATATAATTTGATATACTTGTCGAAAACAGGATGTTGTTCATTGTAGCATATAGGTTTCAACGGCTATTGTAATAAAATCATTGGCTACTTAGTTTAAATTAATTGCATTTAAAAGCAATTCAAGACTACAGACTGAACAATATATGCTATACGTGTGCAATTTAAAGTTCAGAATTATGGTGATGTGGAAAAGCATAGCTACTTCGTGCAAACAAGTGTTGGTTCCATTCAGTGCAAATCGCGAAAGTTTGCATACGTTCATTTCAGTTAACCAACCTATAATTACCATGAACTTTTGCATGACGAGTATCAGAAACGTCTTTATGTTTGCCTTCAAAGTATTGGCTATTATGTGAATGAAAATCGATATTGATTGCTTAATTTGTCCGTCTCTTCTGCAGTATGTCCTTTAGAATTCATTAGTATACTATTTTGCCCGAAGTCACATTTGTTTCACAGGATAATTTTTAATCCTACATCATAGACAATCTTCCTTTACATAAACAGAGTGTTGTCATTCCCGTTCCTCTGGTCATCGGAAAGAAATCAGAATGATCTAGTCTTAGTCTTTTGAACATTGTACAGTTTTTGAACGTCAAGGTGAATTCTGTGGGTATGTCATTTATTTAACGTTAGCTACTTTAGGTTTGGACGACTTATCTCTTGGTTAAACCAAATATGACGCTATTTTTGAAGCAGATATTTCAACTTATACTCATTGTTCCCTATTTTGGAATTTACACTCCTATTATTTCACTCAAAATAATTCTTACCAAATGTTTGAGCTTTGCTGTGTCTAATGTGTGACTTAATTTCATTTACCTGCGTGAAGATAACGGAAGGTCAACACAGTCGGAGAAAACGTCTTCAGGAACAACTAACATTAATCGGGTCATTGAAACAAAATTTGGCGTGAGTGAGGTTTTTAAAATGTTCGAACACGAATGACAATTTCGATCAGAAAATGACTGTGGGAAGCAATGTTATTTCCGGTGAAAATGTAATTAATTAACTTCGTTCTGTCCTGCATTAATCGTAGGTTATTTTTTATCCAATGACAACTGCTGATTGTTCGATTTGTGTGAAAAATTGTTCGGACGTTTTGATTAATTACCTTCCACGCCCCTTCACCCTAAATTCCACTCATGTCAGACCTCATTAGGTATCCAATTTCGAGGAAAACACAGAGTATGATACACGATATTTTGCAAAGCAATGTAATGACAACATATTATTATTTACGGAGACGACTTTAATGCAAACAGTATATAGCCAGCAGGCATGGCAACGATTTCCAGTAGCACAATTGTTATAATTGAGACAAAAATAATACAGATGGCAAGTCAATTTGGAGGTGACTTGCTAAGTAGTAGCCAAAAGAGTGGATGGAAGTTGTTGAGAATGTCAGAATTTGTGTCTTGTACTCGAAAGCAAGCTTGTTGTAATGTTGTGGATTGAAAGAATGAATCGTGAAAAAAACTGGCAATTTTGTGAGGATAAAACTAAGAGGGAAGTTTTAGGCCGTTCACAAGGCACGAAGTTTCTTGGTGCATGAAACCGTGTACCGCGTGCCCAGCCATTTTCAAATTCATTATTGGAAAACACTGCATTGTTTCATTTCCGGCAAAAACAAGCTCAAATTTGATCGTACGTTTCATGTGAAGAGGTTACTGTGTCTTGTATCGGCAAACTGGTCATCCTATAAAGGTTGAATTATCTCAACTACACACTTGTACTAGTTTCCGGCTGGATCTATTGGTGTCCACTGTTGTATCACCTGAAGGTCAACTACTATCACACGTTGATTAGCATCAGCATATTTGAGCAATGTAATACAGTGGTAGTCCTATTTATGTGATTTAGTATATTATGTTACACTGCGTTCTACAGAATCCGTCATTATATATGATCAATGTATCCGTTCTTTAATCAGGATTTGTTTAGGTTGTTTAAGTGAAGATAAAAAAGAAAAACGCTTTTAAGAAACAAAGTTACTAAAACGGTAGACATGCATTTACAGTTAGCGGTGGGGTGATATCTGTTTCATAATGGTTACAGAATAAGTCCATTTCAGCATAGAGTGTTCGGGCTATATATGATTCAAGATCGCTTTTCAAGAGGAAGTGTAAATTATCACAAATTGTTCCCACTTATACAGCTGACTAAAACGTCAGACAGATGTAGCATCAACTGTCGACAACAGTCGCCTCCTAACAACTATGACAAAATATCAACACACCTAACAGATACACTGTTCTTGACGAAGGTATACGCAATTTTGCTAAGTCTGACGGTAGATGTCACTGTCAGTTACGCCACATTCTGTGGGACGATCACGTAAGCAATGTGGTCACTTACCAGAGCTTATTTTGGGACTTTCCAGACCTTAATCAATTAATCATGTTGTCCTGTCTGTGAAGGCAAGGTTACATAGTCCGCATACCAGATACGGATTTACTGCACCATTGAGACCAAACAGTTGGTTAAAGACATGAAGTACTCATCCATCGAAGTGGTCATGAAGTATGGAGAGTCCGGCTGTGTTAATTAGTTAGGTGGTTAGGCGACGCTCGTTTTCATGTGGTCTTTGTAATCACGTAAATTACAGCGATGTACCGTAGTCAGTGGTGTACTTGCATTCATATCATTACTATTTCCGTTTAACTTTATTTACTCTGTGCTTGTTACTTTTAGTAAACATTTATCCTCTGGTTTATTCCACAGTGTTGTTGTGGAGGTAGGCGGCCGGTGTCACCGTACCTTATGTTCAGACGCACTGATGTTATGGACGATTGAATGTCGAAGTTGACGCGATATACTTCTTCAGGTTTTACTAGATGTCCGGTATACAACAGGCGGCGACAAATTGTGCCAGAAGCAAGCTTCTTCTTACAAATGTAGAACTATATCTGCATACGATCATGAGTGTCTTCAGATAACTGCAATGTGATTATCTTGTCTTAACTTACCTGATAACAACAACTGATAGAATGAACGGAAAATAGACAGTTTATCCACGAAGAATTTACTACTTAAATTACAAGGATGCTGAGCGATGTCACAGCCCGTGCCGCACAGTAGGCCTGCTCTGTTGCGGTCAAAACTAAACGACTGATAATCTCGCGGGTAGCTTGGCGATTACATCGCACACCTACACTTTCTCACTTTCAGCACAAAATTAAACGAATTTATTATGTACACCTCTCGAAATCATCGAGTTCATCTACTTCGACAACGATGTCTCCAACATTCTTCGATTTATCCTACAGAGAATCTAACGTGCAGTACTTTTTGCGCTGATAAACAAGCAGGGACCTGGGTTTCTCTTATGCGACATGGTAACAAAACTGTAAACGTGAGTACACTGTTTGGCCCATCATGTCGTTCTGCTTACTGAATTTCAAGTGAAAACACAAAATATAGAGGAGGTAACCTGTGATCCACTAGGAGGGCGAAATTAATTTTGGGATATGCATTAGGGATATCAGCTATTAGGGTTAAACTGTCACCTCTCTTTCTGACCAATCTAACCATTTTCATCCAGGTTTATAATAATAGACGTTCTATCCTTGTTGTCACAGCCACGCGTCTACCAGGGCATTCATGTTCCTGTAGTCGATTATATTTCTCCCAGTGATGTTGGCATACGATGTATCTGAAGGGTCTCAAACTATTAGAGGAACATGTGTGGCCTGTTAGGCGCGTGAAAGTGGCAAAAATGAATGATTTGTTGTTAATATTATATATCTTGAAAGTTCACTTTCAACTCACTGAAGGGCTCTGCAAGCGGAATGATGGTTTATCAATGCGCTTGTAATTGTGCACGCTGATTGCAAGCGTGAAATGTCCATATGTGTTGAAGTTCTTTTAGTTTTGTTGTAAGCTATCGAGAATTAAATCATATCTACACAGTCTCACTTGAAAAACTGGAACGTGTGCATTTTTCAATGTATCACTATAGTTTCCCGCAGACATGGTTGTCACCTGGACGAGAAACTGTGCCAGCACTTGCCATTCAGCAAGGTCTATCAGTTGCCGAAATGTTAAGAGATGTCCGAAGGAAGTAAGTAATGACTTCAGTTATCAGAAGTATTTGCTAACTGGAAGCCGTATCCGGTATCGTCATCTTTCGCTGTCAATTTATCTTGCATTTTTCTTCAGGGATTCGCACATATCTTCTTCCAAAGTGAGTCGGTTCATTTTAACATATGGTAACCTTTGAGGTTTCTACTGCTGGCAACTTAAACGACATGGCTAAAATGAATAACACTGAACTATACAATGTCACTACTGACAACAAGCTGACCACGTTTATTTGAATAAAGTGCCAGATTAGTTCGTGATGAATGCTATTAGCATCCATAACTTCAGTTGTTCAACGACAGCTCTCTGATTCACGGTTATACTTCATGAACATTTTATTGTGGACAATAAGGGCTGTTTACCAACATTCACTTTGCTCATGAAAATATTTACGGGTTTATTGAAGATATTGGACATTTTAATCGGAATAATCAGAGGAGACATTCTCTACTTAGATTTTGAAACATGATGTCGTTCTGGCGAAAAGGAAAATGCCTCCGCGGTTTTTTTACGGTTGTGATATAAGGTCACTGTTTGAAGGAATTTGTCACTGTCCATAACACGCATGATTGTGTACAAATTGATGGATTATCTATGTTCAATAACGATCTAACGAATCTGATAAATGGTCAACGTTTTTTCCATTGACACACCAGCTTTCTTTTCAAAAGAAATGTCTGTAGTGATCGGACAGCCCTGACCGATATGACTTACTTATGAAGATGCAAAAATAAGCATTCTTTTTTTACGTGTAAAGCGAACGATCCCTAAATCTGTAATCAAGTGGTACTTTTCTCCATATCGTACGCTGGAGACATTGGTCCTGCCTAGTGATTCACTTTGAAATTGACATCTATTTTTATGGAAGTCTGTGGTTGAAGTTAGATAATCAGATCTACTTTTCGTCCACGGGTTACCCGAGTCAAGTTGTCAAACTGCCGACTAAGTCTGTTTAGCAATCGATGCTTTCTGGATTTTAAACCTGTGTGACGTCTGTTAATTCGATATATTTGTTGAATCACTGTTGCATTAACGTAAGTTGCCTTTCTTACTTAATGTGTGTAATTGTCGTTTCAGATGCAACTTAACTGATTGATAACACGATGAACTTGGTGTATTGCATTCTGTTTGAGTGTGTCCCTGAATCAGCTGTATTCTATGACTAATGACAATGGCTGGTTGGTCTCCTTTAAACTGTAGACTGAGAATGAACTGTTTACTAATGAAAATGTACATCAGTTGTTCATTTTTTGCTGAAAAAGCTCATAGTGTAGTTTGTGCTCTGCCGTTTGTCAGCATTGTTGTTTAAGGAAGATTTTCTTGTTCACTAGTACATTCTTTTCTGACATGGCTGAACAGACGAGGGGCTGAAGTAGGTTTATGATAAACTTACTTTACAAGTAAAAATATTCAGACACGGTCCAAAACCACAATATGATAAACAGACACTGTCTGTAATGTCATCATTTAACACAATGACACACGTTTCCTGCAGATGAAGTAACGATTATAGCTTCGATCTGACGAGTAGCCTACTTGAGTGCAGGATGTATGTCAACAGACTTATCGTGTTATCTTTCACTTTGTTGTAAATGAGACAACACATACATGACTAGAACGAATAGCAACTTACCTCAACACAAAGCTGAACACTGGGCAAAATGGTCGATCAGACCTGTGAAAATGTGGAGTGGGCAAGTACAACGGAGGATTAGAAATTCGGTCACATCGGCTGCTTACCACATTCAACTAGCATTACTTTAAATTGACCCAGATAAATTTAACCAAGTGATTATGTTGGCTCAACCCAGTTTTGTTGGAATTCAATCAGGTTGTGTTTACCGCACTTTATGGATCAGCATAAAGCTTGCACAATGTTTCGTGCACTTCATATGCTTGCCTTTTGATTGCTTTCCTCTCCCACTCATTATTCTTGAATTTTTTGCATCCATCTTTTATATCGGTCGAGTACGGAGCTCACCTGGTCGCACTTCACGTCAGCAAATCGATTCGTAGGAATAACATCAGCAGTGTTGTGTATGACTTCAACAACGAAAGTAAGAGAATATGTTCTTCCCCTGAACAGTGGAAAGTGAAAAACAACTGATTCATGGGGTCAGCTCAGCGGAATTGTTAGTTTTGTCACGTACGAACAGAACAAAACACAGTATGCAATAAATCCAACAATTTCCAGTTTAGTTTGATACACAAAGGAGTAAGTCGAAAAGTGTGAGAGAAGATGTATGGAAAATAATAACTTCAAATCTATCATTTTTGTCCAAAGGTTGTGGCAAAGTATGCTCGCATTAGCTGGATGCTAAATAGAGATGAAACCACTCACACGTCAATAATGAGTTTAGGACAGTCAGCGACACAGCTTTTCATAACCTACCTTGAGTTCAACCAAACAGACGGCTTAATAAAGTGAAAAAAGAGAAGAAAATAGTCTGAATGTAAATAAAACTAGTTCGACTTCCGCCAGTGACATTTTTTTGACAAAACTTGACAATGAATAGTATTAGGATGGACCACAACTTTTCAAGTTCATCGTCCAGTTGTTTTACTGCTAACTCATCGAAAGATAGATTAATGAACAGATGGTTATCTAGTAGACAAGGTGGAAGCATTTTATACACTGGCAAGCAAAGGTTTCTCACAAAGTTTTCTGAACACACAATGACGGTATCTAAATAGGCGCGGCCTCATTAGAAAGCAATATTACCACGTCCATCGGCTGGTTGATCACACGATGTGGATCCAAAAAGTCTGACGTGTAATTTTCCCTTGGGGCTTTTTAAGTGTACTTGTCTGTTTGTTGAGTTAAGCCTTTAATCCTGGCTGGTTATTTTTCCTGCTTATCCGTCACCATCTTGTTGGTCCAGTGCCTGGCACGTATTGGCATGGACACTAGGTTCACTAGACATTGCAGTAGGTATTTATTCACCGTCTCTCCGTGAAGCTGATTTATGCAGTTCCACATACCTACCGACAATGATAAATGGGGTTAGATTCCCTTAAGGAGAGAGTTTCATCCTATAAAACGGAGAAAGGCAGCTATCTGGCCTAATATTCAGTGACCGGCGGTGATGCAAAGCAAGCTGTCACAACGGCAACGTTGTTTTGGCAAATTTGTTCCTGACCGTTCCACACATGAAACTGAATTGCTGCTAAGCCCGGAACCGAGAAATGTGCCTACAAAATGAACAAACATCTTCCGCACAAGTCAACCATAAATTCCTTAAATCAATTCCAACATACTGAATACATATGCTTGACGGTGTAGCGTAGGAGAGCGTTGGAGAAAATCGAGACTTCATCTTATTGCGCCATATTTACGAATGTAGCAACTGTGTTAAATCTACCCACGCGCTTCTAAACAACCTGCATCCCAGTAGAAATTTAACCAATAAAACCGAGGAGAGCTAGATGCTGTTTTGGAACTTCGGCTTTTGAGAGTAGATATAGCTTACTGTTTCCGTCCAGCAATTTGCTTGTCTCTAGTTGTTTATAAATTTCCGCCAGATGCTGGTTATACACTTCCGGTGACTTCCTGGCTGACTCTATCGATCAGGCTGGAGTAGATATGGACCTCAGGACTTCGGCCACTGCCCCACTGGTAGAATGGATTCCTGTTAGCAGAAGACTGTGTGCAGTCCGCTTGACATGATCTGTTAAATTCAACTCTAGACACAAAACTTCCAGTAGTCATTCCATTGTGGCTTGTGAGATGTCAGTCCAGGAGCTATCAGAATCTTCGGATTAGGAACCACTAAGACAAATTAATAATTTGGTTTGGTACTTAAGCTTTACCGATGGTAAAGTCAGTTTCTCAATACCTAGTCGTTGCTGTTGGTTGCGTTGTTGCCCAGCAAAAACATGAAAGAAACGACAACGTACCAAAGCAAGATATGAATAATAGTATGTACTCCAATACGAACGACAGCGTTAAATGGAACCCCGCCATCTAAAACAAACTGCTATGTGGCCTGACTGATACCAGGCCTGAATCGAAGAAGGTGGACACCAAGTATAGCAGTGACTTGCACGATACCGGAAGATAGTGCTGGCTACATACACCTTATACTCAGCGCACAGCTGCAACAATCGCCAGCCATTATGCGAGCGATGTGATGTTACCCCAAACCCGCCACCTGAACGAGATTCGGTGCCACCAAGGTGGCCGACCTGGGCGTTCATATATCTGACCAAAACGACTATATCAGAACCACATGTTGACCAAAGGAGAGCGGCCAGATCCGAATATAATGCCTCTTTGACGCCTAGTTCACTATAGTCAGTAGGAAAGTAAGCAGACACAATGAATAAATTCACGAATGTTTTGTATCTAGTGCTGGCCTTAACAGAACCTACCAAATGAACGGCACGAAGTTTACTGTAAACAGGGATCCAATCTACTAATGCGGCTGCGGCCGTCATTCTGATGACTATACCTACTCCAGCCTGACCTGTAACGTCGGCTGTGGAGTCACCCGAATTGCATAAACGGTATCGGATAGGCAGTGTCAGTGGTGTTAGTTCCATACGTTGACTCCTATCTTTAATTCTAGTCTCCGAGATACAGCAGACATCGACATGCAATGGGTCTAACGTTTGTAGGAGAACAGCCTGCTGACCAATCTGTTTTGGCGTGCGAGCATTGAAGGTATTATATTAATTCGCGATCTGGGTCTAAGCAGGGGACGGGGGTGGCCTGGAGCTGAATGACAAAAGATGGAACTTATCAGTTCGGTGTTACCACGATTAGCCAAATCATTTTTGGAACCGGTAGAATAATTATTTGAAATGGAGGTCGAGAGTGGCCTGAGGGCTAAATTGAATAGGACAGAGGGGCAGGGGTCAGCAGTAACATGTTTTCGCCTATCCATCCTGTTGTATGCAGCAGATAGGGCGACCCGGTTTATACTGAGGGAAGACCGATACTGTATAGAATTAAGGATGTTGTGATTAGTCATGGTTATATGTGAGCTAAGATACCGCCAGGAGGCCCAGACTTGAACAGAAGAACGATTAGGGTCCTCAACCCAAGCCTTTGGTTCAGAAGCCTGTACCGCGAAACAGCCGGTGGGTGGCGGTGTAACAGAACTGGTACATTTTTCTGAAAAAAGATGCCAACCTTCTTCCAACCCCCAACCTGGAGGACCAGACCCCTACATATTGGCTTTCCTGGTATGAGTGATTGCATCAGTGTATTGGTGACACCGTCCAGTTCAGCTCAAAATGTCACTGAGATGCGCAAGCCGTCACACCACGTCAAGATTCAGTCTCATTTTGAATTTATTATGCTGCACAGTGGATTATGAGTCAACCAGACACGGGATATCAGGGAAATCCCCTGAGCGCATACATTCCAAAGGCAACATTCCTTGTGGCAGTTCATATAACAGTATTAGGATGGGTATTTATAAGAACCTGAAGCGTAGTCTAATACCTGATCTTGAGGTTTGGTTAATGGGGTAAGTTAAAAAAAGTGAAACCGCTTTTACTTTAGACCACATTGGTTGACGCTTAAAGCTTATCCATGTCAGTGGTCTAAAGCAATTGATTATCAGTAAAGCTATCAGCAAAGCAGATGGTCCAGATGGTCCAGAAGGTTAGAGAGCTGATCGGAACACTTGAAGATCATTTTGGCTGACTTCCTGCTTCTGGTGTGTTGTCACCATAAACTTGTAACTTAGTTCCCAGGCCGTTAGATGTAGCACCAACCACTTATACTGAGGTTCGCAACTGTATTTTGTTTCTCGAACGTAATGGGACTGATGGTCCAGATAATCTTTTGTCATCATTTTTCAGTGAGGCCGGAGAGACGTTAGTAGGGTCCTTGATGCATTTATTTTAACTGGTGTGAATGGTGCAGGTTATCCCTTCGTGTTTGAGCCACTCGATAGTTGTTCCCAAGTTTAAGAAAGTTGTCCGGGACCCTTGCGAATGCCATGCGGAGAGCAGCCTGATTCCAGTCATTACTATGGTTGAGTCACCTAGCGTACTTCGTCGATTCAGTACCCCAGACATTTGGAATGAGCAGGTTTGGTTTCATCTTACAGGAAATTTGTTTATCAGATTTCCACTACTCACTATATTCTACAGTGACGTCGTGTGTACCAGCGACCAAAATTAGCCCTATTTCTCGAATCTAGAGGTGAGGTGGATTCAGTGAACAGGGGCGTACTTACCAAATGTGTGAACGTACAGTCGACAGTTTACTCTCATAATTCAGATCGGGTTAGGTTCTATGGTAAACTGACAGTTTCAACACCATGAGCGACGTACGTCAAGTCTATCAACTTTTCCCATTTTTTAAAATCTTGACAAAGGTGAAAACTGGGGGGCTCTCTACAACAGTAATTAGACGCTGATGTGGACTTCTTGCCTGGTTGAATACTGACTGATCCTGGATATAGTGACGACAAGACGTTGTTGTTTGCCAATTCTTGGGCAGCATATACAATGCAAGAAGCTATTTGGCGCTCTGTGCATTGCTACCGTAAAGTACAACGTTTTTCTGCAAGATTGCTGTCATTACGTAGATATAATGTCAGATAATAGAGATTTGAGGGTCGTTGATCCGTTCATTTAGTTGGAAAGTTGCATCAGCGGCATTAGCGGCGCAGGTGTAAATAATGAAATGGAAGTGCGTAGTATTAAGACTCGGATGATGTACGATAGTCTAGCACATCTCTGGTGATAGAGAGACATTGTTCTGATATCTAAAGTTTGTGCAGAGAAGGAGAATGGGAGAACTGTTATATTAGAACTGGGTACTCATAACGCCCACGACAGAAAAGGCAGGAACGGTGTTGAGACACTTGAACACCGGTTTCTGCGTTCGGTCGCTCGAATCGATTGGTGCCAACAAGTAAGTAACGGAGAAGTTAAAAGACGGGTATTTGGTGATGATAGTCGAGCAAGTTCCTATGTTCAATCATCATATTTGTAAAGACTAAAATGGTGAGACATGCACTAAGGATGGGGGATAGCAGTTTATTATAAATCTTTGAAAGAATACGCTGGTTTATCCACGATATAGTGAATGCGCTAGACAGATGTCGGATTCTCCTTCTCGCAGAAATCAACCCCGAAAATCTTAGTCCGAGAATAACGCGACTGTCTCCGTAATTGTTCCCAAAAGACGAGTACAATAAACAACATTGTTCCGTTCCAACAACGTGTGCGACAAAGAAAACTTATGAAGAATTTATATAGTGCATAACCACTTACAAACACCCTCGAATCAGAAAATCGAAAGTCACTCATCAAAAATGGTGGTAAAGGTCACTAGGCTATCAATGAGCATAGCGGACTAAAGGTCAGACAGGTAGAAAATAGCGGTTACCTATCCACTGTTCTGGACAGTTTCGGTCATTCGGAATGAATGAAGTAGTTTTCATGAGGAAGGTGGCTGTTTTAGACTGAGAAGTTGAATTCACTTACAGTGTCACACCAAGCGCTCTTCGACGACGCTGCGGCCAATTGGCTCATTTGTGAGGTGAGCATTCGAAATGCTGGCTCAGAAGAATGTAGTTGTTCAATAAGATGTTGGCTCCTGTATGTGATTTTCCTCTCTCAGTTTCAGGAACTCGCGAGTTGAGGAGTCGATGACTGGAGACTTTGGGTAAGATGGCGGCTAATTAAGTGGAATTTCTTGCATGTTGTCGTTGTCTGGTCAAAGTATCTGTAAAGTGAGTGCACCTAAGAACGTGGGACAGTGAACGTCTTAAGAAAGCTGCCTTTTTGATGACGCCTTACTTCTACTTTTAACTCAGTAGTTTTGTTTTAAAGGTGCAGACACCTTGATGTTGAGTGTTTTTATATAGACCTAACTACTTCTTAGTTTGTTCATCTCATCTTCTAATTTATTTTTCCTGCTTGAGGCTTGCTTTCTCCTTTGTGGTTTTATGGCAGTTAACAGACAACGAAAACCACTGGTGTAGTTCTTTCTATGATGAAGATGGTGACTGGATAATCCTAATCTTACCTTTTTGCGCTGCTACCTGCTAATTTGTTTCGAGTTTGACTTATGGCGCTTTGTGCAGTTTTACCTCTGCTAATGCTTCAGCTTATCTCTGATGGGTAGAAGCCTTTGTCTGATCGAGGCTATCTGAGGCTGACTGATGGGATTCTTAATGTTGGCTCTGTCAAAGGACAACGACATTTGTATGACCCAAAATTGCACCAGTTGATCCTATAATTTTTGAACAAGCACATCAAATGGATGCAGCTGGTTCGATCACTATTTTACCTACTAACATAAGCTCGTGTTTAACGGGTAGCAAAGTGATATTATTCACATCTAAGTATATCGTTTATTTTGAAATGCAATATCCACACCTTCGTTCAAAGGAAGACACCGAAAATAAGCAACACATGTAAAAAGGTGAATTTGAAAACAAGCTGTCTGTCAGATTTGAGATGCTGCGTAATCAGCAACATTGAACAGTTGACAAGTCCTCTCAGAAGAATAGCAAGCGTTAATGGGCCAGTCACCAAATGAAAATTTACTTGCGCTGTAAATAGCAAAGGGGTTTAGAAGTTTTTTTTAAAATACGCAGAACATATCAAAAGGAAAATAGATGAAAGATCAACCCTGCGAAAGCAAAAGCTCTTCAGGGCACAAAAGTGCTATCACAGTCAAAAGTCACTCATCGGGACAGAAAAATGTCCTTCATAATGAGACAACTGTCAGAGAGGTGACAACAGTTAACGCCAGGTTCCCCGCACAAATGTGTCG
>LUCH01001681.1:40067-105550 GCA_013368495.1 Paragonimus heterotremus
ACCTAGTCATTAAAAATAGCTACGTCTACATTCAAACATACAACATCAAGGCGCCTACCAAAGCCATACTCAAGGGCCACTATGAAATCTGTTCCATTTGGAAAAGGTTTTGCCTAGAAATCAACCATTTTACAAATAGTGAAATACGCCCTTGTCGATGTGATATTTGTCGTCGCGCTATGATCTCTCCTACCTTCCATTGAAAAGAGCTTCTCTGTACAACAGAGCGGTTCCGAATAGTTCCCTTAATGATTTCTATAAAGCGACACTAATGGACACTCGTTGTTTTACATAAGTAAAAGGTAATTATAAATTGTAATTTGCTTTTTGAGTGAAGGCATCTCGGCAAAGGCGACAGTGGTTTAGTCACTGTAGCGGATATTTATAACGGGTATAAAAATAATGAGAATTTCTTGAAACACTTCAGCGATGGATTTACGTTTGCATCAGTAAACAGTTGACCGTTAACTGAACCCTTACAACGAAAACATATTCGGTTGTTCAGCTTTCCGTGCGTGACCGTGGGCTGATTAATAGTGTCACTTGTTGAGCACCAATTCTGCAAATCTTTAAGATCAAACGAAACCATGTGGCATTGGAATTAAAACGGGGCAGATCGTTATCTCATGAATGACAAAAATGACAACTGGAGGGCCCTTCGAATAAACACAGACGAACACTCGGTAATAATCGACACAGAGGTGGTTAGTAACATTAGCTGACTAGTTTGCAGCGAATTGCCAAGGTCTGTCTAATTCGAACCGAGAAACCAATGAGGTTCCCATGAAACACCGGAACAACGGCTTCATACCAATACACTTCATCATCACCGAAGTTGCAGAAATTATCATGTCAATACAGTGTGCATGTATTCATATTTCAAATCGGTCTTATGGGCGTTCATGTAAACGGGTTAACTGAGGTGGCTTCAGTACCATGTTAATACCTTTCGTTACGGTGTAGCGAATACCGCTGTTCACACGGCTCAAATGAAAACGTAAAAATTCGTCTCTGTTTAGAAAGGCTTTCATTTTAGTTTACTAAGAACTGAACCGATTTTTTCAATAATCCTTCTCTTTCATTCATTTTTCGAGTCTTCTTCGTGTATTGATGATCTGACTTCCATCTATTACTCTTCTCTTTACCTAGAGTCTAAGTCTGAAGCCGGGACAGCCACGTTTGTGAATCACTGCTCTACTTTGAACAGAATTAATGGAATTGTGTGGCCAAAACAGCCAGCTACAGTTGACTGGATTACGTAACCATTCTTTCGTGTCAGTCGCATCGGGGATTGCCATTCACCCTGTCCACCATAGAATAGACAGTCTATCTAACCTGATTTCTTTCCCTACTGCGAAAACTGAGTACCGTTTAGTCTTCTGCTTCATTCACCATCCCTACCTGTCATCTTCAATGTGATTACGGCTCATAACTGTTTGCTGTCCGACAGTTGTCGTTCTATTATACATGCATTATCCTATGAAGCACAAAACAGTTTCCCTCAGCTCGTGCACACGTGCTGTACATTTTATCAGCACAAATTCCATTTGGGAATACTTTGCAAAATGTGCAAGGAGTGCATTCTGAGCACTGTTTGTTAAAATGCACATGTGACAAGGACTTTGACTTGATCTATTTGTTGGTGGATTATCACATGTGCTTTGTGAACAGTGATGCGTTACATTCCGTACGTAAAGTGACTACTGTGAGGTATATCGTTATTTTGGGTTGGAGAGACAACGGCACACTAGTACGACAGCAGAACGACCGTTTGTGATTAACCGCAAACAGTTTCATTCATTGTTTTAGAACATACTGATGCTATCATATAGATCAAAACGAATGAGACAACGTTTTGTATGGTACCATTACGCTACAAGGATTAAATCGGAAGACAACTTGGTGGAATTGGTACATCGTTCTGGCTAGCACATACACTTGGTTGGCTGACTGAAAGCAGTCATGGCAAGATATACCTTCTTTTACAGCCTATTAGAACATGGGTACATTGTATGAAAGCTGGTTTGTATATTACAACTGAGCCACTGTTTCAACATTTTTCACTTGTTAAAACTATTTACTATGGATGAAGCGAAATAACCTTGGAACAAACTACAGACAGGCTGATTGCACGAGAACTATTTGACGAACAACAAATATTGTAAACATGTCACGACAAATGTTTCACCTAGTATGAAACAACACTGTTTACTGTACAAATGTACATATATCTGTATTCGTGTTCGCTTGTGTTGAGCATCCAATGTGATTATCACTGGTAGCGATTGCGCGTCGATATGTCAGTTGCAGTTAGTGTAATCTCTATGCAACACGTACTATGCACAGCATAGAGGGTTAAACTTACAACCAGTCAAATAGTATGCTAAATGTAGTAGATATTTTCGAATAGAAATGTAACGCTCACAGAAGGTTGTTATTGTCGAACGTTATTTTTATTGACGGACAAAATATCGGAAGACCACCTCAAAAATGTTGCTGGATATTGACCACCTGTTTCAATTGACACAAGTAGCGCTAGGCGTTAAATCGTGTGGTTCATCTTAAAAGGAATAGGTTTGTTGACTTTGGAGTGCAGGACTTTTTTATTAATTTTACTTATGAACAATGCAGTTTGGCAATTTGTTGACCAGCCCATTTAATTAGTAGGCTGCATTAGCAACCATGGTTGTGTGCGGACTAAGTAGATTCTTGTCTTCAAGACTAGAGCCGTCGTGACCAATCTTGATCATTTCTATCGAAACGGATGTACTTTCCCTGGCTGAAGAACCTTTCTTATGGAATAACGATAGTGTCAGCTTTTCCTCGTTCAGAAGAGTGGCTGCAAACCTCGCTTTCATTTTCTATGGGTTAGTATCGAGGAGATGTTAGTGTTTGTTCGGGGTACATATTATCACCTTCACCTTGTATCTCCTAAGGACAGCCACTTCCATGCGGAACATTTCCAAACCTGCGACTTCAACTCAGACAACCCATATTTCTCTCATGCACTGCAGAATTTTGACAATGTACAAAATTGATCGCATCTGTCGTATTTACACAGACCTTATAACCGGTCCCCTTAGAATACAAACATCACTCTTGCCAGAGCTCACACGCACTTCACAAAATCAAGCCCTGGGAAATTAGCACAGTCAATTCATTTTGTCAAGATTCGGCTGCCCCAGCTGAACGGTTGCCAACTGAACAACATGTGGAAGTTAAAATGTCGTGTTAAGCTTGAACTTGTTGCACCCGGTGCGGTACAGATTGGCAACTGAAGCCCATTCCAATGAAATGTCTCAATCCACTACATGCATCCAATGCTGGACGAACAAAATATCGAAATCAAGCCGAGTCACTACGATCCATTATAGCAGCCGGCGAAAGCTTTAATCAGTCTAACCTAAATCGTGTTCAGCGCTGCACATTGGTTTCCGCCTCTTCCCCACCACACTAACCGACCGTTGCTCCTCGGACGTTCGTATATGAACATGTCCATTCACGCAAATAAACTCCTTCCCTTAGCGTCTAACACATCTTTTGCGACACCCTGTTCAAATGATATATGGGTCCACCCGTACCAGTCAGAAATCAACAAACATGGAGGTCATTAGCCAACAAATTCTGATACAAAGGAAAAGGACTTACTAGCACTAGTGATCATAACTGGCTATCTGACACTTCGAGCACACTTTACAAGTATCACAGTGAACTTACATGGGGTTCATAGTGGAAAAAGAACGGACCACTATAGATAAGAAAATACGAGTATTTACAGGTCGAATTTGTCTCTTGAGTTGAAGCCCATTTGACTCGTTCAGCCAGTGTGTGAAGACAGTGCGGCACAGAACGGACTATCACAACTAGGGGCGTGACGTTTGTCATTGGGTGACACTGGTAGTTTTGATATATGGATGATATGTGACCAATCAATAACAGAAACCAGGAAGTTATTTCGGAAAGTATGCTTCACTAACATTATGAAGAAGCATAAGACAACGTCAGTCAGTTTTCTCCATTAAAAATTAAAAAACCGAATTCAACACAATATCAACATGTAACTCTTTTTGATATCAGCAGAACGTTAATAACAGGCTCTCCTAACGGTCTACCACATACATTGCTTTAAAACTCAAACCGTAGTTTTATCATCTTCTTCAGGACTTATTTTAACGCTATTATTTGTAGTGTCAGTTTTACAAACAATTGGACTTGATTACGTCCATGCTACAATCTAGTAGTTACCCCCAAAGAAGTCATGAAACGATATAGTAGGCTGAAACCGCCAATAAAACAAGTGGCTTCTATGGGAAGAAAGAAAATTAACATAGAATTACATTTTAAGGGGGACTACAGCATACATCCAACTACTTAAACACTAATATATTCGGCTAAATAAGTATTTACGGCACATATTAGCTCGATCGCAGAAACTGCCTGTGTCTTTTATCAAAGGAAGTCATCCTGTCCGTACCACTTCAAAGTGTGTGTGCACCATTTTATATGTAACTGTGGAGAAGTTACATTATTCTGACCTCTAAAGTCAAAGCATAGTTGTTTAAGCGGGTGCAGAAGTTCGCGTTATCGCGATGTCGTTGAAACAAGCAGGTAACCAATGTCTACAGTCACTAGTCACGTTGTGATCACCCAAGAAGTTATCGACACAGCCTGCATATTCAGGATTTTGCAGTTTACTGAGGAGGTCAATCCATCGACTGAAGTTGACCTTGATTATTCACAATCAATTATTCGTGAACTGGACTCTTGTCTCGGATTTGGCAACCTTTCCTAACCCATCTGTTAACTGTCCAACTCTCCGTGGTTGTCTGCTATAACAAATTCATACTGGTACTGATAAATCAACAAGAACTGTTTGTATCCATCACATTCCGTGTTTTAACTGTTTCGTTTAAATCTTCATTTTCATTTTATTCTGAGTATACGTGTTTCCAACTCATAAAAACAATATTTGACTGCGTTTCAAGTCCGGAAAGAATGATCGCTTAAATTACCACAGACACCGATTGGATTGACCTACCTTCCCAATTACTTGTCCACCTATTTGTCAATGTCAAACGTGTGAGTAGAGTAGACTGTTTTTATTTCTTGTCAGTTAATGTGAATCACAACAAACTTTACTGGTTTTAATAGTAAGCATGCAAAATTAGGTTCATGCTTCCCAAAGGTAATTAGATAGTGAAGAAAGCTGTAGTTAATGATATTTTGAGTCGAAGTGACTGTAGAATTTCCAAAGGAAGGAGAATTATTTGAAGTTTTGAACGTGTTCGTGTCTTAAGTGACCATTTCTGTTAAGTTCTTTGAAGTGTTTCCGAGTTGAGCTTGTGGGCCACTCGGTTTGGAAGATCGTGTTTTTACAGTCAATCCGCGTGAGTGATTTTGAGATTAGAGGCTTTTAGCTCGAAAACAAATGGAATGAGAACACAACTATTTGGTTTTCCTAAGTTCTTTTCAAAGATAGAGTTTTCGTTTGTTTGTTTTAAAATGTTTTCTCCTGTTTCCTGTTTGAATGTGAAGGCGGAATTGCGTTCCTGTGAATGTTGTGCGTACTCGAATTTCGTGCCTGAGGAAGTAATCAAAAGGGGGCGCTAAAATGCGATCAATTTACTCACCTGTGTCGTTCACATTTTGCGTGAAATTCCATTCTTATGGCTAAGGATATGATAGTGCTCGTTTGCCTGGGCAAAATAATTGTATTTTCTAGGCTGATTAGTCGTCAGCAACAATTTCATGTTCATGAACAACGGGGTGTACAGCTATAGGAGAAAAGAACAAGTGCCAACTGAAATACTTAACATGCGAGTACCGACTCCTCGCAAAGAAACAATCTGGCTGACAGTGTAAATTAGACATCGTCAGTAAGATAACTTTATTGGGAGTTTCACTAGCGCTTTTATACAATTACACGCGTCTACTAGATACCTCCGCAAAACAATGATAACTGTCAGCTGACTAAGCTGGCGTTCGCCTACCCATCCTAACATCTCCATTCACCTATTCTGTGGCCAGCGCAAGATCCAACCCGAGACGCCAGCCTGAGTTATTGAAGTAACTCAAATCTTCAGCATTATCATAACTGCAGGACAACCGAATGCGTTTTTGTGAGTGTAATTGAGAGATGTCCATTTAACAAACGCTCTCAATCGTCGGCACATATCAGTATCCATATTTAACTAAGCAGTCGCACAACTGCGCAATGCACTAGATAAAGTAGCCCAATTTTTCAGTTTTATATGTGACCACATCCGTGTCTCACTGTCAGTGACAGTTTAATTGCTGTAACGGCAGTGATTTGATAAACCAAGTAAACCGGCGACGGTTTTGACATGTGGCTGAACATGACCTTGAACTGTCAGAGAAAAACCACAAAGCACCCTTCTGTAAAAGTTTGGTAAACATGACTGCTGCTTGCTAAATTGGCTTCTTGTGAACAAACTATTGTCCCGGGCATTCACACCTACTTCATATTCCAGAATCGAGAATTATCCTAACAACAGGTCGCCAGGTTGTGGTGACGAAATCTCTCAGCATACTAACACACCCAGTTTCCGTCATCTAATTCATTAATAGTGAAGGAAAACCTATCACGAGCTGGTAATAAATGGTGTTCCCTTTCTTTTACATACATAAAACCGTATATACGTAGCTACCAAAACCATGGGTGTGTTGTCTAACAGGCTGCGCAACGGTAATTAGACGTTCTCCTTGATGTGTCGCATAGAAGTGTGTTAGAAAGCTTGGGACGTTGTTGTGTCATTGTTCCTGTCCGGGAGCCATGCCACACAATGAACTAAGTAATATATGGTTGTCACCTGGACTAACATTGCTGACAAGGTTAGAACTACTGGTCATATTGGACGTTATGTCGGGCAGTCCTTAACCAGACGTCATGTCAGGCGTTTTGCCGGGTGACCCCTACCAGGAAATGTTCCGCGTCGTAATAAAATAAACATAGCCGTCTCTATAGTTCACATTAGCCTACATAATATAACTCAAGTGGATATCGTTGCCGGGGCACGTTGCATACTGGACACACGTTAGAGAGGTGATTGACCTGATTACGTACATGACAAATTCAAGAGGATAATTGAAGAACGTGCACGGATGAACGTATTGGAGGTGTGGTGTTGCAGTTGACCGAACACTGACCTTTCGATTTCGAATAAGGCCATTCGAACCATCTGCATGTTCACATTACGTCATTCTTGATGTGGATTTGGAGTGTCTGTACTCTAACTAGACAGGTTATTGCAGACTGAGTCGTCTATGCTTAATATCGACCTCAATAGAAGACCACGCCTCGTTGTTCATGAGACAACCATAACTATGGTGTACATAAAGTAAATTGCCTTCATTTTTCTAATGTGAAATTCTACAGTAGACCACTGTGGGAGTAGAATTTGCAGTGTAGATGATATTTTTTCTCTGCCAGGATGTAAATCTTTGATGTTTTGTGTTGTAGCGGTTAAGACGAGTTACTGAATAGATTAAGTCAGTGCAAATGTACCTCACTAGGCTTTCGATGAAAAACAGAAAAGAATGAATGAAATAAAATAGTTACGAGATTCTAACAAGTTACAACAATCAAAAGGACTTGACTCACAGGAAAGTGTTCACAAATGTTCAAGATGACCACCACAATATTCCAAATTACCAGTATTCGGAAGTGCAGAATATCACAGAGTTGCCGTGGACTGCTGAAGCTTAATCAGGGGTGCGACGATGTTTGTAGTACAACGGAGCCAAAAAATTGGATGATAGATCCTTGTCCGTATCGTCAAACGGCTGCACAAAAGGGAAGAGCAGACTGATGTGCACAAAAATCGCATTGTCTTACAAGGTCACTTTTATCAGTGCGAACAACATGCAAAGGCGATACAAAAGGTTATTGTACAGAAGTGAATCATCGTTTGTAAACAGAAATAAGAAAATCTCTACATTGTAATTTTACACGTTTGCAAGCATAGCATTTTTTAAGCCTCACAAAAAGTTTTGTTCAGCTGAAAATAATCCTACCTTTTATCTGTTTCATTTGTTTGGGAGGTCGATACATTCGGGATGTTAAGTAACCACTGCGTTGCGGTATTGTTTGCAGGGTGTTATTTAGATCTTACTCTTTGGTGTTTGACAGAAAAAATTGAGAAAACGAACTGCATTCTCTCACTGTTGTATATACAATTAGCCAATCGTTACCTGAAACTGTTAGTTTTGTGTACAGTAACATTACTCGGCCAGCAACTCTCGGGCTCACGCCCAAGACGACGGCGTTGTCAGTATCACTGATGTGAAGACGACTTTCACACTTAGGTGTGAAAAGTGCGTTGGTAACATTTTTACTTTGGGAAGGATGTTGGAACATAGACATTCTTACGGGCAGCTGATGGGCAAGGAAATTCTAACCCTGAAAACTGCCTTTGATTCAGCTACTCGTAGCTGACTTTCTTAAGCGAATCTGTACAGACCACTTTATGCTCACTCTGTAGGCAGAGCAAGGGTTTAGGAACAACTGTCTCGGGCGTTCATCACTTCTAGTGATGTTCGTCAAGGGTGTCCGGTCTAGCCCACACTGTTTAACTTTTCATGGACCACAATCGAGTAATCCAGTGAGCATGATGTTAAGCTTCTTCCTGGCACTGGGCTGACTAACATGGAGTGTGCGGATGAGACTGTTTTACTCAGCCCCTCTGCAAACCATACTGAACAAAATGAATGGTTGGGCTAGTTAGTAGGGAACTGGCTTCACATCATCAAAGCGCAAAATGGGGCATCCCTACTCCCCTGTTCTTTACTACAGACTATCCATTCGTGATCGTGGGCCGTATCGGATATTTGGGTAGCACTCTTCTCAGCTTATAATAATGCCGAGGCTACATCAGCAAGGATACTAGAGGCACGAATTGTGTTAGCCAACCTACGTCCTCCGTGGCGTTGGAAAGGCTATTTGTTGTCGCTGAAAGGAGGGATATGTAATACTTTTGTACCTTCTGTTTTGCTCTGTGATTCGGAGACATGGCATGTCTGTGAGGAAGATATTAACAGACTCCGTGGTTGACTATCGCTCTCTCCGCCAATTAGCCCAAATTCAGAAGACTTACCACATAAAAAACACGGCCGTCCGCCTGTGCATATTCCAGAACGCTCGGGGTATTCGATAAATTGGTTACCTATTCTGTAGCCCGCGATGTTTGTGTCACATATTCCACGAGCCAGCTGAGCGTTTACCATATCAAGCATTATATACTGAGACCACAAATAATTGGGTAGAACCGCATGATGGTCAAGCCATAACGCCATCTCGAAATATGAAGACCCTGACAGTTCCACTGAGAAAACTGGATAGGAGTCAATAGTCTGGATAAGATCGTCGTGATCACTCAAATCGCTGGTTAGAAATGCTATCCTAGATGATAATCCGTACTGTATCTGCATTTAATTTACGATGCTTGTTTGATAACGATAGCCACAGATCACTGAACGCCTCATTTTCGTTCAGACGGCTAAGTCGGCCGGGTTAATTAATCACTACTTTGACAGGGTTGAGAGATGAGCCGAAGGATGCTCTCAGCCTAGACTTGCACGACATAACTGTGAAGTAGAACTTCAGTTTTGACTTCAACTCTTATTATTGTTGGATTACAGGACATCGTATAATCCAGTTATGCCGTGGATCTTCCGTAGGCACTAAGGGTTGGTGTCCTCGGGATGGGGAGGCAGGAGTTGATGGCGTATTTTTCAGCAGAATAAAGTATATTAGGCCCAAACAAACCTGCTTAAAACCTTTCATTGCTCCAAATAATTTACGTAGAACGGGGATGTTATGCGAGGATCTTTCAGTCCAGACCCTGGTAGTATCCTTATGAAGTCAAACTGCAGAGGTGAATAGTCAATGACATGTGAATTTTATCACAGACATTTCAAGGAACATTGTATCTGATTGGTGTAATGAAAGGGTACATATATAAACTACCAAAATATTATGCATATGTTTGTAGAAATGAAAAAGAGGCTAAAATGATTAACGACTTCTTGAAAACTTTCCCAAACTAGGAGGCTCCGATGGACGATACGGAACAATCATACTGTTTGTTGTCTCATAAATCTGCATCAAATTCTTTTGCTGTTCAATCTTTCGGATCACTCATTTTTATATTAACTGTAGATTGTGAATAAAGAAAACTGAAATCCTAAGGACAATAGAAAAATTGATATTACATTCAAATCTGAAGAAAGAACGCTATGACTAGTGTAGTAAACGTTATTCAGACGAATTCAAATAAATCGTTGGTCTTCAACCGTTTGTCTTCAGGAAATCTATTAATCATCGTTAATAACAACGACAGCTCGTCAGTGGTTCGGATTAACTTCTAACCGTCAAGAAACCACGAACATAATATTAAACCTTGAATCAGAACTATAAGAACTAAAAAGGGGGCTTTCATCAGTTTGTACCGCGTTTTTAAATGACATTTGCTTTATGTATCCACAGATAAGAATTTAGTTAGCCCGCAGAGAGGCTGGTTAGGCTGTAACCGCAGCCTCATTCATCAAATCACAAATCATTTGTCATACGTAGTGCACTGAAGAGTTCGTTCATTTTCCTCTCCTTGTTTTATAGCTCAAAGTTTCCATGTTTGGAATTTTTATCCAAATTTTAGGTTTTTCCCTACTGTGGTTTCACGTATATACCACTGAGGAGAGACAAAGGTGGATATCCATCAAATGGGTAAGTCAAGTGTTTATTCGGATAAGCAGTGATTTCTTAGTAGACGATTAATCATAGACAAGTGATTACAATATAAATACACCTACCTGTTGGGTTCATTTACCATCTGTATTGTAAGTAAGAAAGTGTACTCGTTAGTCTTCATTCAATAACCATAAACAGTGTTGAAGCAGTGAATAGCCAAACAACTGTCTCTTGTCTTTTCCTCAGTCTGTTCGAGTGTAGGAGCAATCTCCAATAAATTTGAAACTGCTTGCGAAATTACTACACATTCAATGTGATTTTGTTACACAACATTATACTGCCCCTGTCCGCACATTAACGTTTAACTTTTCATGTAGTTTACAACTGATGGTAAATCACAAGAAAAGGAATCTAAGTTTTCACATTATTCTGATCAATAATGAGTGTCACACTTACAATAGTCCCTGTCTTGATAACTTCCTTATTGAGTCATATTATATGTTGTCAAATACTTTTGGATAAATGTTTAGTCATACGTTTCCTTTAGTTTATACCATAAAATAAACTAAGCCAGTGTATACTGGGGTGGGAGATTCCGGAACTTGTGATCTCAAAACTAAAACACATGCTTCAGTATAATTATTAACCCAAATAAACTGAATAGGTCCTTCTTGTATTAATTTTTAGGAACGATTACCCCTGGAGACACAGTAAGTTGTGTGTCTGTTTCTGTATGTGATTTGTTGCATTCCAGCAAGGAAGAACAGCGAAAGGAAAACCAAATCGAGAGGAAGTGGAAAGTGAGTAAGGACATAAAATGAGTTCGGGATCAACTACGCCTTTCACGTTTTTACTGTGGGAAAATGGTGACACCTCGTGAACTGTTTCGCCAAGTCATAAGAGAAAGTTGCGGTGACTGGTCATTTTAGCTGGTTTATCATCTGGTCACTAGTACAGATTTGACAAAATTAAGGCGATGCATAAAAACGGTAAAGAAAGTGTGACAGGATGTTATCGGATCATGTGAAGTGCTACAAATTTCGAAACGTCTGTGGTCTAGTCCTTTGGTTGTTGAGTGATCCTTGTTAACGACAAGTTGCTTGGAATTCCACACATCACCACCTCACAGGGTCATGGGTAAGAGTGTGGTAGAGATATCCGGACGGTACTATGAAACTTGACTACTGCAGTCACAGGTTTAAAGGGGTTGGATTCAACATATTCATCTGTACGAAATCAACCAGTGGTTAACATAAGCCTGCAGCCAATCGGCGTCGACAACCCGAACAAACGGTTATGTCAGCGCAGTGGCCAATCCGGATGGCACACTGGCGTAGCATCGGATGTTGTTATCACGAACCTCGGAGTAAAACAGGCTCTTTAAGTGCGTCACGCGTCAAAACAAACGACATAAGCCGAGTCGGGCCGACTAATAGGAAAGCCGGGGCATCAGCGTCAACTGTAATAGTTCATTTTACTGATTCATCTTGTCTGTAATGTAACCGATATAGACTCAAAATCGAGGTTTGCATGATATCATAAGGTCTGCTTTTGCTGTCTTTCCGGAAGGGAACAAAATTTCAATATCAGGGTTTGCAGTGATCTCTTATGTAAACAGATAATCAGATTTTGTAATTGCGTGACCTCAGTGACGAACGTATGTTTGAACAATTTTGAGTGTTTGTGCGAAACCCTGCGGGAAACAAGAAATGACTAGGCCACAGATGTGTAAAGTTGTACCTGATCCAAAGATATATATCGGGGATTCTTGATAATTCTGTAGGGACTGGGATTTTATTTGACCTCTAACCAACGGGCGATTAAAAAATATTAGTTAACTCATTTTTCAGAAGACAAGAGTTCACAAGACCCCAATAATTTTCACATCGCAGCTACTACAGAATAAATTTAGTTGGCTCTGAAGTCCTTGCACACTTCTGGTGACTTACCTAAAATTACAGTCAGCTAAGCTAAACGTAAACACTGTATTTATGTAGGCCATCCAACAAGTTCGTACAAAAAAAGCAGTTTACTCGATCTTCATTAACGTTAGAATGCACTTATCAAGAGGTAGTGTGGAACTCCGACTCTGATGCATACTAAACAGTCTTATCGACTGCTTGGCCACCGGTGACCTGTCAAGTGGGACCGGTCAAGCCTGCCTACAAGCTGAACCATATTTCACTTTATGTAGTTCGTTTGACTGGATGTAGTAGCTATGATCCAACACGAATACTGTTCACTGCTCTTCACGGAACTTTGCCAGTTGTCAGTTCACGATATAGTCAACAGTACGGTATTTTCAATTTTTGATGTCGACTTGAAAGTTCAATGAGCTTGCGATAAGTTCAGTATAGAGCCATATTCTGCTAATTCACCTCACTAAAAATAGCCTTCAGTCGATTTACATATATAAATCTACTTAGGATTATATATGTATATTGTCATAAGAACATCTGATGGCAAGCCGGAAA
The DNA here is from genome assembly GCA_013368495.1 of Paragonimus heterotremus. Classification (NCBI taxonomy): domain Eukaryota; kingdom Metazoa; phylum Platyhelminthes; class Trematoda; order Plagiorchiida; family Troglotrematidae; genus Paragonimus; species Paragonimus heterotremus. Next base: position 53,247 of record LUCH01001681.1, read on the forward strand.
CTACTGTCCATTGTAAACTGACAACAACTGATATCATTCTCAGGTTCGATAACAGTCATCTAGCCTGTCAACCTAAAGGCTACATGGGAACATTATGTCAACGTACAGATGCGCACTGCAGCTTAACCGAACTTAGAAGACAAGAACGAAAGCAACTGTTCAAACTGTTCACTTCTAGTGGGTACCCCAGTAGTTTCATAAAGGCATCTATCACAGGTTTTACAGGAACTGAACGTGCAGAATCCAAAACGCGATTGACAGTGCCATCTGTTCAAAGCACATCTGAAGCAATACAAATGATGCTCCAACCATCCAATTTTCACAAGTCAAACTCAACATTCCGTTCAGCTTTCTTGAACGCCAAATATTGCGTGAAACCACACGACTAATCTATCGCAGTTTACACGATTCCTTGTCTCGAATGTGGCCAGCAGTTTGTGGGAGAAACAGGCAGACAGGTGCTAACACCCGTGCAGGACATAAATTAGCGAGGCGACGAGCCGACGTTCCCAGTGTGAATTGAGACTGGCGAACACTAGAACAACAAAATGAAGTGCTGATCACTATAAACTGAACGACATTCGTTGTCAACGAATTCCAAGGAAATTGTGTTCTAGCCATAGAACGGATAGTCTCATTAGCTTGTCATCATTAAACCGTTTTGATCAGTAATTAAGTCACACATGTGAATAACTTTCTATTATTTGCCTTTTAGTCGAAATAACCCTGCTCATTGGGAATTCAGCTTGAACTGGAGAAATCAGTCGAGTGTCGGTACGTTGTGTGGTCGTTATGTTGGCTCGTCGTATGAAAATGTTTTGGCTTAAATATAAACACCCTACCTGCAATGGTCAGGAGACTTAAATCGATGTTATGGTGTGTTCGAGAAGCAGTCAGTAATCGCGGCAATAAATGGGCACACATTCACTGGTATACTCAAAAGTGCAACCTTACACGCAACGGTTTATAACATGCTGGTAGGCCAGATTTTTGTTCAGTCCTTTACAATAACGGTGGTATAATTATTCGCCTCTTTTAACTTTTATACTTGCTGATCGTTTACAACCAGATGAAATATTTATATATTGAGTGTTTTGCATTGGACTGAACTGTGACTTTGTCAGCTACTTAGTATGACTTGAAAAGTTTGCCTTGTGTGCATACTTTACCAAAGGTAGCAGGCTCTTTTAAACGCAGTCTAAGTTAATACAATCCGAGGTGTCACAGATGACGAAAACCAGCTAGATTTAAGGTTATGTCTGCCTGCATTCAGAATGTACGTTTTGTCGCTGCATGCGAGACTAATCTAAGGTAACCAGACTGAATCACTCAACTTAGAATGTCCTTAGAATGTATGCCTGTTCAATACAAATCTTTCACAGCGCTCTCCGTATTTATCAGCAACACCTCGTCAGCATTGCTGCCGTTTGATGTAGGTTTTGAGAAAGAAAATTTTTCAGGCGATTTGGCTTCACTTTCCCGTTTAGAGTAACTCCAGGACGTTCAGACTAACATAACTACCACACCATATTGTTTTCACTCTCTGCTGGAAAATATCAGCAGAATAAGAATGTTATGACTTGGCGTATGACTAGTCAGGAGTTACTATTAGTTTCTGTTTGCTGTGGTTCTACTTAGTTGTTCGCTTGTAATCTCAAAGATTGTGAATAAAAGTGGTTAAATTTATCGCCAGATTTGATTAAAATCTACTGTCAACAGTGCGATTGCATTATACCTGTTGTTCAACTCTCCTTCCACTATCATTTGACACACTTCGGAGAAAGAAGAAATAAAAACTCAATACCAAGACCGTAAACCAGTAGAAATACAAAAATCATGTCTAGTCAAACACACAAGAAAAGAAGTTGGTTATGCCAAACTTTTTACTATAATAAATCTCATTAGATGTCTTTCCGTTTCCCCGCCAGTTCCCTCTCATTTTTACTTCGTCATTATCACAGTTTTTAACTGACACTCATTTTAACCTCAGAATAACGCTTAAACTTATGGTTTGTATCCAGTCACTCATACGTCCATCATGTGACCCTAACTATAGGCAAAACCAAATTATCTATGCGAGTGGTCCTTTGATTTGAGGTTTGACTGATTTGATACCATTCCAGACGAATTATATTATATCGAAGATTAAATTGAGACTTGTCTCATTTTGGGAAATAATTTAAAATCCTTGGGAGTTCTGATGAAATGGAAAACAAAACGTTCACTGGTGAACAGTTCTTGTCCCACGGTAGTTATTATCTCCGCCTATATAAAGTCTGAGAACTAATAGTTTTCGAAGCAAAAACTTGAATAAAACAAGACATGTAGACATAATATGTAGAACACAAAACATAGATATCGTAAACAACAGTCACGTTTGTCGGATATACCACTCCTCTAGTGACAGTCATAACCAAATATCTGTTAGCAAACTTTTGTCAACTTTGAACTGCTTGAAAATACAATTAGTACATGTAAAATTTTCACTCGCTCTCGGTTACCGGTTTCCTCGTTAAATTTGCCAGACTATCCGCTTTTGAATCGGATACCACGAATTGAGATCAATTCCAGTAACAGCTACGGGGACGAAAGCACCCGTCTTTTATCAAGATCCAGTTTGGCCAGTGGCAGTATCTCATTCATGGAAGGTAAATGGGGTGCTAGTTCGGTGGATAATGACGAATTTGCCCTGAAGTCAATGAAAACGGACGACGAATCTGAGTGGTATGCTTATCACTTTTCACCATGTCTTAGTCTTCTATACAGTTGGCTTGAAGACATTGTATGATTCATCAAACTCCGTTGTTCCATTCCCGCCTAATCAATAAATAGGATAGCATCTGTCAATGTTTTGCTAACACAGCTGTCTTTACTCGTGAAGTGCGGACGGAACAATTCATGTAACAAAATAACTACTTAGCAAATAGTCAGTAGCGCGAATTTGGTAAAAAGTTGACGTCAGTGCTCCAACTGGACTGCTAGCCGCCAAAAGGTGTTTCACTACCGTACTTCCTGTCATTTAAGAACCAAGGGTCATCTGTTCAGAGTCGGAACCAATTATTTGAAGACGATGCAATAAACGAACAACATCGTTTAGTCCTCGAAATGCCGTCTCCGACTCCGGCTATTCCGCCATCCCAGTGAACTTAATTTTCACTGACTCTTGGTCTCCTAATTCACGTCCTCGTCAGTCCGATTGCTCGGCTCCCACACTTCCTCAAGTTGTGTTATGCTGAGATCGGCCAGTGGCACACGAGTCGAGTCTGGCCCAGTGAAACGACGGTAATCCGCTCCAGCCGTCTTCATTTGCCATCTTGAAGGCTTAGCATACATCCGTTTGTTTAGGGAGCCGATTGGTCAGGAAATGTGAGTAAAGCAACCTAATCCAATGAAAAAACAAACCGATATTACACAGGTGAGCTATAGAACGAGGAGATTATTATTTTGCCAAATTCCATCGAGATTAACCATTGATTATTTCATGACGACAGGCCAGAAAGGCACTGTGTGACTGATGGAACGCTTCAAGTTGCAATGCCATCATCGCCTCCCTATGTTGCTATCAGTGACTGCACACTGAAACCTAACGGAAACATCCACAATTATATTGTTTGTAAGGCTAAAAAATAACATCCTCTGGCTGACTACGGTACCCACAATTAGAGCTAAAAAATAACCTGGAATAAAGGTTTTTGTCATTTATGTTAACAAACTAATCGTAAACAGTAGACGAGAAATTGGGATTGATCTGTGCATTCACGATGACAACACTCATCTTTACGCCAGTTGATCAATCCTCCTTTTAAGGTTTATTGAAGTTTTGTTTCCAATACCTTTTACTCATGAAGATAACCTGTCCGTCTGTGTGCCTTGGAGACTGATTTGTTCACAGCCTATTTCAACTTACTAAATCACTTTACTCCAGGGCGATGTGAAGCACGGTTAATGGAAATCACCTAATACAGATTTGCCATATCTTATAAAATTTGGTTCCTATCGAGTGATTTGATTAAACACTGGTTTTACAGTAAAAAGAACTTTCTCGTTTGACGAAAGACAAAACTAAATTACACTCAAATTGTTTATCCCAATTAACATCTACTACCCCAGACTCGAGATCCTTTCTACAGTTATCCGTAAACCTTTACACCTGTTCTCTATCACCCACAGGACTTACCAATCTAGCGATCTGTCGCAAAGCATCCAGTCACCTAGGTCTAACCGACCTAAGCCAAGCCTTCGATATGCCACAACCAGCTATGCTCAGAGCAGCAGATCAACTAGGATGATGAAACCGAATGTTCCCTACCATCACGCTCAGGTTAATATGAATGCAGTGTGTCCAGAAAGTGCGGTACCAAGACAAGAACTGAACAGTAGCGCAGCCAATCAAGACCAGAGTCCGAGTGTGAATACGGGGAACACGACAACAGCTACCACGTGTGTGAGCGGCCGCTGGTCTCGTGTCACACCAAACGCTGGCTTTCAACCAGTCTCGCCTAATCGAACAACTCCAGCTTCCACGCCATCAACGAAAGCTATGCTAGTTCACATGGGTTTATTGGAAACGGCTAAACTTCTGTTGTCTGAATCAAGCAAACTAGAACCAGTTCTCATAGGTATGTCGGCATATTTAATCTAATGAATTCATCGTCAGTGAGTTGTTGCTCGTTAGTGAACTTTCTGGAAAGTGCCATTTTGTTGTCATAGTCCACAATTTATAACGTTAATTGAGAGCTTACAAAATTAGGTTGTTTTATCTAATGAGGTGTTATTTTTAAAAGCAGTGATGTTTTCACTATTTGCCCACAATAAATGTATTGTATAGAACTTTGTTTATGTAAGAACACCAAAGAAAGGACGATATCTTTGTCTAAGTTGATGCTGGTAATTACGATAACGAGAAGAGTAACGAAGAGTGTATCTATGTTGTAACAGATGCGTTTATATTTTTTTAATTAGGTAGGATCTCTCTGCTGTTTTTGAACACACAATTGAGGGCGTTTTATTTTATGGGATGAGACGTTCTGTAATAAACTTAAACAACGCACTCCTCTCGACGGTGAAAAAATACGTCTCGGGAAAGAGACAACATAAACATAGGCCCGCAATTAATGTCTTATGAATTAACATTCCACAATATATCCAGTAGATCGGTTAAACCACCGTTTGGCGTCGTTCACTGGATACAAAACGGGGATACGATAACAACTTTCGACTACAGAATTTGTTGCCGAACCGTAAATGAACGATGTATACCCGTTACTATTTTGTAAAGCGTACGAAAAGGACTTTTATCATTAACTCACTAACCGTCTTCACTCCGTTTAGCGCGCATAGGTTATAAAGCTGGTCGAAGTATTGAACGCTTATTTAGACAAGCGCGATTTTGGCAAGCTTAATGAGGGCGATGATAGCAGTCTGGTTCTCACCTAAACACAACGAATGGTAACATCTATGATTACCTCAGTCGTTAACACAAATTAACAGCTGTCGGTAGCTGGAATGTTTCTCATATTCTAAGCCTAATAGTGCGTTCTTCTAGACTGTAACCTTTCACCGGCAAGCGTTAAGTCCGTTCTGTGATTCGTTGGGAGTCCGACTTGTCCCTAAACTCAAGTTCATAGCAGAGCTAAGAAAGCTGTACGCTTATCAGAGTGCGATTATCTGTAGATTATGATGCCACCCATAAGATGAACTATAATGTACAGCTGTAACATTGCCCCTTGAAACACTGCCGTTCGTTCAGCTATCAAACGCAGGGTTTATTTACGTTTTTTCAAGAGTCTTGATACTCGCCAGAGTAATCTAACTCACATCTCCTGTAGAATGGTTCGGATAGTTATACGTATATAGCTGTGAAATGATTACAGACATATCTTTGGACTTGATGGACACGTCGCTTAATCTAATTGGAACAAGCTACTCTGACTGGAAATCTTCTTATCTCGTTCAAGCAACAAGTAGCTGGAAACCAGGTGAGATTAAGTCGATTTCGAAAGCCAGATTGTGAGCTCGTATCGGGTGGCTCCAGCGAGTGACCAACGAAGAGGTTAGGGAGCGGGTATTTGGCATTGTTTGTAAAACGAGTTCTTTTGTTCAGTGACTACATTTGCACAGACTTAGATGGTTAGGTCATGTGCTATGGATGCCAGCTAGTCGTTCACCACACCGAACACTGCTGGCCGACGCTGTGACCGACCGGCGCAAAGTAAGAGGTGGAAAGATGATGACCTGCAGTAGACAAATAAAATCGTTCACGAAGGAGTTGGGCACTGTAGATCGGGTTCGTCTCTCGCGACTCACAGAGTCGATGGCTTGAAAATTCAAGTGAGATGGCGGCTAATGGAGCTCAGTGGCGTGAACGTCGTTGTTTGTCCGAGTTGTCTGTGAAGTGAGCGCACTTAATGACGCGGGGCAGTGAAAGCCGTGAGGAAGCTGTCTTGCTAATGACGCCTTACTTTCACTTACAGCTCGGTTGTTTGTTTGTAGGGTGTGGGCGCCTTGATGTTGTATGTTTGAATGTAGACGTAGCTATTTTTAGTGACTAGGTCCTCTCTCCTTTCCCTTTCTTTTCTCCTCTCTTCCTAAACAGGGTTTGTTTCTTCTTGTCCATGGTTGTGTGACAGTTAAGCATCAGTGTGAACCACTGATGTATTGCTGTCTATGATGATTCAGGTTACACTGACATTTAGGAAGCCCTGTTGAGCCTTCCCAGTTACAGATGAACTGGACGTCATCTGTCTTGATTGCACCTTCGAGTATATCTTACGCTAACTGACCTATCTGCTTTCTTCTGCCATCGAAAAATCAAGTTCCATGTGATATTTATTAATTGAAACTTTACAAGGTAGTTGGCTCAGAGGAACCCCACTCTGGTTATAACAGAAAGTGGTACAGATGTGATGAAAGAACGGCGGGTTTTTACAAATAGCTTTAGTCTAGTGAAGTCGTTGCGACACGTTGGGATTTGCATATTACCCTCATTTCTAAAAGCGACCAAAACCGTTCATTGCAATTCACCGACAGAGTAGTCTTGTTTTTATCACAACGAGACTGCTTGCAGCCGTTATAACTTTTAGACCGTACTTGATGCGGGAGCAGAGAACCCACGAAAAGCAAGGTGGGTTTCACCCTGACCTTGGTTACAGTTGGTTAAATATTCTCGTAACTACTAATATTAGGTACAAACACTGAATGTTGGTGGAAAGATATTATATACACATTTTCTTTCATTCATCCCTTGAACGAGACCTGAACTACTTCGTATCGTATTGCCAGTACGATACTGGCGCTGCACAAAAATACGTAAGCTGTCGCAATCGTTTCTATTCCAGCAGAAATCGATAGCGAGAGGAATACCAGTTAACATATCTTATAGGATAGATCTATAGTTATATAAGATAAAATTTATTCAAGAAAGTCGACATTTTAATACAACCACATTTTCCAAAGTGAAAATATATCAACAATCGGCCCCCATTGATACGGTAATAAAGAGTGCAACGTTTCAACAAGAATTACCACTGCGATTTTCAATCTTCGGCTAACTTCCACAACGTGATTTCATCGAAGTGGGTTGCTCGCATTCTTTCATCAAACCTCAACCAAACCGTGCTAGACAACCGCATTTAGCGACTTCATTTAGTAATTCCATCTCCCAATGCCAGTTGTCCAACCCATATGAGGATGATTGATGTTAATGTATGACATATTTGTCTTTAGGTTTTACAGCAATGTGTTAACTAGATTTACATGTGTAAATAGTCCCGAAGTAACAGAAATCTAAATCTTATAACGCTGTTTGTTTTTATAGCCCGGGATCCTGCTAGCAAGTAAAATATGTGATCGTTTGTGTTTTACGGGATTGTTAGTTTGTTTGCATCATACTATAAGCAGAGCATTGTAATGAATTTTTTCACTTTTAATTTCAGACAAATGGTGGCTGAGCAGATGGTAAATTTTGTTGACATTGTTTACTTTTGTTCACTACATTCCCATTCGTATAAATATTTTAGCTGTTTCATTTTGAAACTGAACACAAGATTTGAGTTTTAGTTACAATCACTTGTAGGTTACTTAAACATATAGACACTCTTCAGTCCACTTGTTCATTAGTTCAGCACCCAAGAATCAAATAGTGTTCCAAAACAATTCTACAAGAAGCAACAACTCATGCTCATCAACATTTGAATCACTCGTTTCATTTTAGATTGGTGGAGGTGATGCAGGGGCAGAGAGATTGGAAACAGAAAGATCTAGTAACCACCGTGAACGGGTAAGTCTGCATTGTTTTTACAGCCATGATGAACTTAGAAGCAGATATGAATATACGTGCCACGGGTGACATCCAGTTTTAGAACCTTTACACGAAAATAAATGAATTTCGACAGTTCACTTACGACTGCAGCCACTGGTATACAGAGTGAATTCAAGGGAGTAGGGCTGAAAGGCTTATGAAAACAGTACGTCGTAGTCCAAACGGCCAATGCAGGCTGGCCAGACAGTAGCACAAAAGTGACGTCCTCCAAACTCAAAGACAAAACAGAAAAGAATCCTACGGCGAGATCTAAACTAGCAACATATTGTAGCGAAAAAGCATCCAGTAAAGCACAATCTTTATTGTCCAACTCGCTAGTTACCATGCCACACGCGCGCTTGCGATTTTGAATCACAATTCCAGCCCACAACACTCCCCGGTTTCCGCTCACACGTCGTGTGCACTTCTACCCGGTTTAGGTGTGTGATTGGCATCTTCTATCGGGGGTTTTCCGTCTGTTATTCTTCATCCGTTGGTCCAATTTCGTTGAGAGATGGCTCGTCCGGTCGCTCGTGTTGTCCTCCCTCTATCCACTGTGCGTTTTGATAGTACTTCACAGGCGTGTCGAGATATTCCTGAGAGTGTTGGAATAATCACGCCTTCCATTTGATCATCCCTCTTATTTTGGCTGCCACGTCTCGCCCGTTGGTCCGATCCGGTCAAGCGATGACTCATTCGGTTGCACACACCGTCCTCCATCCGCTCGCTTTGGGTTTTTGAACGCAACTCCCCATGTGTTGAGGTATTCTGCTGAGAGTTGGAATGCTCGCATTTCCTGCCTGACAGTCCACCACAATATGTCGACGATATAAAACACGAATTTAGGTATATACATATATATGTGTACCAGTCAATCATACGTAGGGCTAAGAGGCAAACAGAAATTTGAATTTGTATTGATGGATCAAACGAAACGTTTGACATAAATCGCACTAGTATAGCCGAGAGCAAACTGTTCCGGTTAGTTTAATGGCAATTCGAGTGGGCTGCCGGACGATGGAAGTCGCTGGTTTACGCGAATGAAAACAACGAGCTGATATGTTTATCTCTAATACTTTAGCCATCTCTTCGTTGGCTGGACGCTGTAAGAAAGTTGACAACTTCCCACTTCGGTTCATTTGTCACATCATATGGCCACTTCATTATAACCTGTAGCACCTATGTTTCTTTTGCGTGTCATGTACCTGAGTTCACAACCACACAGCTTCCTATCCATCAACCTCAAACCGCCTGTTCTAACCGTATTACTGTAAACAGTACGGTTCAAGGCTGATGGTTGGTGATTTACAGTGGATACTACAACAAGAAATAGTTACTAATATAACATCGTAATATAGTCCACATAAATTTACTTAACTGCCTTAAGCTGTCCATACAACAACTTATTCAAGATTCTATCATCAACCATATGACTGGCGTCTTCTGGAGAACGAAGCTCGTGCAACATCAGCATGAGGTCAATATTCTTAGTTTCTACTCCGTCGTATGACGCAGTGTTTGGAAATTTGTGTGTCAACCGGGTATCCAAGATATACCCTAGATTTTACGGATGAAGGCGACTGTGCTGCCGCACCTTCTGGTGATAGAACCTTTAGGTTTCCCTGCCTTACAATCACTTGGACAGTAGCATTGTTAGATATATAAGCAGCCTGGTTTCCATTTTTAGATAAACCCCTCATATCCGGTTGCGTTCCTAATGTCGGTCACGTTAGCTGGCAACACCAAATTTACGGACAGATCTGGTGACAAGTGCCTATTCAGGTAGCGCAAGTTTGTCGAGGTATACACAGTTACTCTACTGATGCGCATTCTAGACGTGGGCATTGAACTTTTATCTTGATACGGTTGGGTGAATAATGTCTTACCTGTGCTGACCATCAAACTGAAAACGTCCATTGCAGTTGCAAAAGCCACGGTCGTTGGCTGTAGTTCTTCACTGCTCCGGAATACTCTATTGTGATCTGTTAACCGTACCATGCAAAAGACTGGGTTATTTAACAGACTTGGAGTGCTGAACCTATCTGTGCTATAATTGTTGATCTGAACCTTAAATGAATGCTTGATGAGAATATCACTCAATTTCCCCTGGATTGTTTTCTGTCCAGACTGAGTACACAAACTGGTACAGGGCACGTTTAAAGCTGGTACGTTGTGCCTACGCAGTTACCCAGACAACCAACCTTCTTTCCCGAGCCATTCTGTTATGCGATTGTGCAACTGCCGTCCAAACCTTCCGGCAGGCCTGAGATCGGATCCGGTGTTTCCATGATTGTTTATCATGACAGGTCATTCGCCGTAATCCAATCATTGGAAACAGGCCAATTACATAGGCTTCCAAGCGTTTGCCCTAGATCCTTATTATGTTCTTTGGGTGTATGACGGAAACGACAGAATACCCATCCACTTCTGATTGAGAAGACTGCACGGACGAACCAAAAGTGGCCTTCAGCAGATCAGTAAACTCTTTGTGTCGCCAGCGGTCAGCTTAGCCTACCTTACTCCCACCAATAGTGGTTTCTAATTACTCAAGGCCGTTCAGTGAGTTGTCGTCTAATTTTATATAATATACTTTTGCCGCCATTGCTTCGGTCCACAAGGAAAAAAGCCAGCGGTTATTCCTTCTTTACTTAAACCATGATGCGACTACGCGGTTTTTGTCGAACCCGTCTAGAAGTTTCTGAAGCTGTAATTAAACTGTTCTAACGACTGTTACACTGATCTGCTTCTTCAGATGGTGTCACATTCCATCATGTGTAGTGATCATCAGAGTGCCTTCAAAACGTACGGTCAGCGAACGTTAAAAATTCATTCTCGTTTTCGGGTTCTTCAGTCATCTAACACCTGGCGTCCGTCACTGACCTGCTGATCTCCAACGAACGGGCTTGTCGACAACAACAGCAGTTTTGTTTTTCCATCACTTGAAGACAAGTACTATGATCAGCCAAGCGCATTACTTGCGTGATTCGTACCTTGAGACTGTCGCGCAGTCGTGTGGGTGTTTTACTAACCAGCACGTGAATAACACACTTTCTGAGAAAGATGGCCGTTTTTACTGACTGCACCAATGTCGTGATGAACGCGGGCACCTCGTCAGGTTGTTGAGTATCGCACAACCAAAGCATTAAAAACGTCTTGAACAATCAGCCGATGACTCGCCGATATCGAGTGATTTGCAGTGAAGGGCTTACTATATTTATATCATGGGTGTGCTACCACGTTGGAGTAAAAATATCGAGAAAGCAGCGTATTTGTCTCAACCTAGTGACAGGCGAAAGGATGTGGCTACAGAAATGATGCCTTGTGGTTTGTTTGCTGTCAGTGAACTTTTGAGAGCAGTGACAGTGAAAGAAACACAGCACCCTCGAATAAAAACTTCTGCTGAATAAACGTTCATTTACAAGGTGAAATTAGAGCCTGCATCCTGGGGTGTTACCTTAGTCTACAAACCAAGTCTTATTCAAAGCTACAACATCATAAATTGTCCGTACATTTTCTTCGCAGTAAATATGGTGCGACATTTCGATCATCCGGTGGTGTATTGATCCAGGTGCACGAACACATTTTACTCCACGACGAATAACGTCGTGCCTTCGAACTCGAGTCTCAATTTAACTTGAGATAAGAACGTGGAGGCCTTGTTTCAGCAGACTGACCTGCTATGTAACAAGAGTTTTTAGACGTCTAATTCATTTGAATTTGAGGAGCTAACCCAGTCCCGAGATTCAGTGGGACAATCATCGAAGTTTGATTTTATAGCCCACCTTCTGGAAGAACAGGTTATCACGTTAAATATACTTTATTATAATTTTTTGAGGGACTGTTTATGAAACCTGAATCTTTGGCACACTTATCTGTTCTCTGGTAAAACAATCAATAACATGCAGCTGCGTAGTCACTTTTTGCGTGTAATCACCCTGAAACGTCAGTAAAGTATTATCATTTTGGCTCAGGTTGTCAAATTTTGGGTAAACTGCCGTTTACATGCCTAGTAACTATCGAACGTCATACCAGCGCAGTTAAATTTCTTGTGGTTCATTATATTTTTATATTTATAAGCGTCGACAGAGAGAAGCCGTTGAACTACAGAAACAAATCAATGCACTCGGTGTGGTAAGTACAACAGTCTTGGTAGACTTATTGTTATTGGCGTCACGTTGCTGTTACATATATATATACGTTCATTATTTAACGGTCGCACACATAGGTTCACTTGGGTGTGTAATAATGCTGACTAATACAATGTTAAGTGCAATAGATCTTTGCTTGTCTGGAGATGTTTGTGAATTCTTTAATATTAACGTAGAAAACGATGTTTAATTTGGGCGGTTAATGGAGCACAACAAACGTTTGTAAAGGACCCCGTTAGGAAAATCGCTACTGACTGTTCCCTCAGTATCACTGAGAACTATTCGGACAACTAGAGCCGAAAGACATGCTGAAAAGCGTACAGGAAAAAAATATTCGCGGGAAAAAATTCTAGATTGGTTTCAAATTTCGCAGGCACAGTACGATCACTTATCTCAACAATAAATGTACAACCATCTAGAGAAATCAATTGGTTTACACAACGGTGACACAAAACAATAATGTTTGAAGATCACTAAATGTATTTGCAACTTAATTAGTTGAGTGTGATAGAAGTTTTTGATAAGAAGACAGGGTATATTTTATGTCAATAGTGGTTGTGCACACAGAGTTGTTGGTGGTTTTTAATCAATAAGGCTCCAGTGGTGTTGCATTAAATTAACTGAGGATACTCACTCTAGGTGCAATCATTTGGATATGTTACCTAATCGATGACACTGGTCCAAATGCTGCTAAGTTCACCTAGAATGAGCGAATATTTCAAAGTACTTTTACTGTGCTTGTTGACGAAGACAGACTTTATCTCAAGCAAGTTTCCGAAGTAGCAATCGGTAGTCCTCTGTGTCAAGCAATCGTCCATATTTCTTCATGAAATGATAGAAAGATCGACTTCAGACTACATTATTAAACTATACTTAATGGATGTTAAGTTGAAAAGTTCAGTTTAATTCTTTATTTTCTCATTTTATAAGTGCTGTGGAAACATAACCAAACAATAGCCTAACCAGATTAGATCGCCTAGTCACATGACGTTTGGACGAACCGTTATATCTTCCTGATTGTTGTCGGTCGGCCTATTGTGATTAATGAGTGTTGGTTGATTACTATAGGTGTTTGGTTAAACCAATATTCACTCAAGCCTACCGGTTTTGTACAGCCGAGGGTTCAGCTCAAGAAGCAAGTTTCTTCAACTACGACACAACCTACTGATGGTTGTGCATGTAGAGGTCATGACATACATAGCAAATAGAAGTCTGTGAGGTAGGGTGCATGTATTGCAAAAGAGATATTGTAACATGCTAGCCAGGTGTTACTTCTCTGATTGTCCGTTACAATTACAGACCAACTGTGGGGCAACGTAGATATACCAGGGGACAGCGTTCTTCCGAAGTAGGGGTTCAACCAACAGTCCTGTAAAAGGAAACAACAAGAAACCATAATGAGCCAAAGGTCCAGTAAGCCATGCACATTACTTACACGAACGATAACTAAAACGGTGACAACACAACAACACGCTCCGTCACCAATTCAAATTCAACTCGTGCGCTACTGCTGGTTTCTGTCGCACATTACAATATTCTTCTGCACCAACCTTTGTATTGTTATTATCAATGCACTTGGGCAAACGCTCCGGTATTCTTTCTGTAGAGGCAATCTGTGGCACAACTATGCTTCCTATAATCCACCCAATAAGTAATTCTAGCTATTGCTGCATTTGTTTAGTTTAAACAATTCAACTAACTTGCCACCCATCAGTGGATCTGCGGTGAAAGTAGAGTATCAATAACACAACAAGCCATTAGCAAATTACTGATGGGAAATCGGAGAGTTGGTAGATTTCAAGTTGAACATCACTGACAATTGATCGCAGCTGTCGCATTCCCAAACGGCTGATAAATTCTACGGAGTAAGTCACCACCTTGCATGAAGGAAAGCAAGATTCCCCAGCGTCATCGCTTGTGAAGCGTCTGAGATAGCTGATTATGAACTGGAAATGATCAGTTAATTCATTGTTTTACTGCCTAAACCAGACCGATGGTCAGTTGGCCACCATTGTAACACAGTTTGCTGAATCAGTGAAGAGCAGCTCTAGACGATTAAGGTTCACTGATTCATATTCTACTGCCCACATGGTGGCTATTTACCAACGTAAAACTTGGATGTGGTCAGAGAAAACTCGCTTTGAAGATTAACTCCACTAGCTAAGTAATCTTAGTAATGTAAACTTCGGCATTGGGTTTACGTTCCACACTACTAGAGAAGTTAGTAATGGTAGTAAGTCACTGGTAAACATTGATGATCCCGTCATCATCATCATCAGCAGCAGCAGCAGCAGCAGCAATGAGTCAGTTGTTCACACTCACGCTTAACTGTCACACAACCATGAACAAGAAGAAACAAACCCTGTCTAGGAAGAAGGCAGAAAATGGAGGGGGAGGGAAATGAACATAACTATCAAAGATAGCTACGTCTATATTCAAACATAAAACATCGAGACGCTTACACCTTGAAAACAAAAACCGTGCTGTAAGTGAACGTAAGGTGTCATCAACAAGACAGCTTCGTCACGGCTTTCACTGCCCCACCTCATTAAGTGCACTCACTTCACAGACAACTTGGACAAACAAGAACAACATTCACGTCACTGAGCTCAATTAGCCGTCATCTCACAAAACGTTTCAAAATACCAACTCTGTGAGTCGCGAGGGCCCCGATCCCGGAAGGTGAACCCGATCTACAGTAACAACCTCTTCGTGAACGATTCTATTTGTCTAGGTCAGGTCATCATCTTTCCACCTCGTACTTTGCGCCAGTCGGTCACAGCGTCGGCAAGCAGTGCTCGGTGTGGCGAACGACTACCTGACTTCCTTAATACGTGAACTAGCCATCTGAGTCTGTAAAAATGTAATGACTTACTAAAATAGCTTGCTTTTCAAACGACTATGTAAACAAAAGCGTTGCATTCGTCTGCAACACACAGGACAAGATTTACGGGTTAAATTCCTTCCAACATCTTTGAAGAGCACAGAATAATGATTCTTTTCTACAGTACGTTGCTCCTACGTAGTGACTTTTAAATCTGACATATTACAGACTGGCCCAAGAAATAGGTGTTTATTCTACATTCGTACTTAGTGGTGGATCGAATTATAGTAGCATACTTACGACAAAAGCTCACGAAACAGCATATCATCCAAAAAGGTTGACTCCGGCTGTTGAATATGTAAGCTAAGTGCCTTACCATTTTCAAAATATGAGTGACAGATGGTGAATATTCGCAACGCGAGCCTTGCTCTCCTCCTACTGATTGTTGGACGAGACTACATTCCAGAAACTTTTTATGCGGTGCGTGCACATGCACAACAGTTATAGGACTTGCCTTGTCTAATTTGTTTGTGGATGCCGATGTAACATAATAAATTTGGTTAAGTTGTCAACGTAGACTATGCAGTACAAGAAACTCGTTGTATTACTCGATATATAAGCGTACAGGCGCATCCACATCAGTTTTAGGAAGTGTCGTGGTTAGTCGGTCTACCGACGTTGATGTTATTTACTAAAACTGATAGAACTGCGTAAACATAAAATATGCAGAGCGGAAAACATTTTATTATAATCGGTATTCAAATGGTTAACTTTCTAGGTGTTCACATCTTTAGCATCTGAAAGAAAATTGGCTCATTGAATCCGAGTAAAAACTAGTGATAACTATTGTCCCTACCATAACATTTACGGAAAAAGTCTTACACGAAAATTTACCATGTGAAGATCGACTTTGTGAAGTGGGTAGTTAATAAAAGAATAACAAATGATAGTAACGATGGTGGTGCATTCAAATAAAAGCTACCACTTAGATATATGGGCATAGATGAACGTTTGGAAATATCCGGACTGCCACTTCAGGCTGAAGTTTGGATGCAAATTTGCCACAGGTTGTGAAGCGATAAAACCATTAAACTCGACGAAATGTTGGCAAGAATTTTCAGTACGACCTGACCTATTTTAAGCGTCTCTCAATAACATGAAATAATAGTGGCAAACAGACATAGAAGGGAAGCTATATGACTTCAACGGGAACGTAAAAAAAGAGATGTGCCAATCCCACCAGTACGGCAGGCGATAATAGCTGAGAGAAGTGTTCTTGATGTCATGCTCTATGTCATCTGAATTCTCACTTAAAAGCGTCTAGTCATAAATTGACGGAGACGCCGTAAAAAGTGGAAACCTTCAGAACCTATTCATTCAAACTGAACACGAATAGTGGAATAAACTCATGAAAGAACAGTTGATAGAAATTAGAGTTACCTCTGTCTTGAAACTTCCAAGTGCATCACCACCGCCTAGGAAGTGAGCTGTCAACCGAAACTTTTCGGCCAATTGATGGCAAAGTAGGATGAATTAATAGGGCGGAAGGAACAAAATTTGGGACTCACAAAGAATTGACAATTTATGCTTTCAGTCAAAGAACACTTCGCATGGTTGAACTGTTCAATTCTGATAAAATGTATGTAATCAAGCAACATTTAGGTGTTCTATTTCAAAAAGCGATGTGGTGCGTGTGTATAACTTGCAACCATGAATCTCTGCGGTCAATAGAAAAGTAAATGCACAATTTAGCCAATAGTTGACATGAAAGCTCTAACGTACCTGATGGACGGTTAGTCCGGGCCTGACATATCAGGTTTGTAGGGTTCATTAAAGCAGAGTAACGTTTTTAGAGATATGCACACCCTCCAAACAGCTAGATTCATTCATAGTTAAATAATTCAATGAAATCAAAGAAGTAGTATTGTAGAAATTAATTTTCATCCTTTAGCCTCAAAAACAGGTTGCTCGGGAGTGTAAGCTAATGACATTTACCGTCTACATAATGTGGTTAGATTATTTTTTCGGCGGAGGGAGGGCGTTCTCAATTCACAATGTGAAGGTAACAGTGAGCTTAAGCGGTTTAACTCGTAGCTGATTATGACCAACATTTCCTTTGTAACCTCTTTCTTCCTTGCTTTGTCGAAAGTCTTCCTTAAGAGCTACAAACACTAAACTGCAAGTTTAGACAGCTTGCCAATGGATGGTAGCAGTAGATAAACCAATCAGCTTATAGGAAAGAGTTCACTTTGGATTAAATAATTTTTCCATATTTTTTAGGGGATGATTTTCAGTTTCACTTATCCGTTCTGTAAGGAATATGAAGATTTCATAACGCCCATTGTAGTGATCACTTCTGAAAAATCAGACAGCTGAGGTATCAAAATAACCAGGTTGACCGCGCACGTGGCTGTGATATATCTCTTGTGCTTGAGATGCCCAGGACGTGGTGTTAGAAGTATTGTGTATGCTGGGAGTGATACTAGACAGGGTGTAGAACCAACTCATTAAACACGAAATAACGTTCATTGCAAGGTCAAATGGCGTTCGGATTGAGCTGAATTTTACAATGCACAGCACAGAAGTCTTTGAAATACACTGTCGGTCCTGTTTCTGTAGGCTTCTTGTATACAGATCTTGTCGTACCATCTAACATTCGCGTGATTGAAACACTCATCAACAGAACACAATCCTTCCTTTTGTGTTCAATGCGTTTATATACAGAAACATAACTTTCAAGGATTAAATGATAATTATCCATGCCATTAGCGGTAACTGGTGAACTTTCTGAATTGATACTGTTTGACGTTGAAAGCGTGTCTAATGTTCTAGGTAGTTTCTTCTGCGCTAAAGTATTTTACTAATAATAATCTTTCTCCAAGACCGTTTTCACCAAAATTTTCCTTGCAGTTTGAATGTCTAGATCAATGCTCACTTCTTAATCTCGTTTTACGATGTGTAACCAAAACTTTGCTCTTAATGCAAACGCATCCAGACGATCGAGCGATTATATCAACGTACAAAAGAAAAAGCTGCCGTACTCAATCACGTTGCGCAAGAAACTTTACAGCAAATCAGGGCAATCAGCTCACAACGGGAGGCCGAACGCTGGGCGCGGATGAGAAGAAAGCGACAGTTGACAAGGCAGGTAGGTAGCCTGAAATTGTGAGAGTTAAACCCCTTCTGAGATTTATACAACATTCCTGCACTTGCGCTTGTTAGCTGGTTCAATTTGTCTCTCTGAATGGACTGTAGCAATGGTCTACGTGAACATTTATTGGCAAGCTTTATTGGCAATTTAAAGTGAACCATTCACTGACGTGAACTGAACAAATTCAACAGGGCTGATTCAGACGGCTGGGTTATTAGGAGCTTTTTACAAGTCCTAGAGAAGTTTAGAAAAAACAATCGAAATTGTTGGACTTTATGTGGTACTATTGTTGTGATCCAAGAACGCGGATGGCACAAGGGTTGTTTATTCGACAGAGCAATACATGGGTTAAGCATGTAAACCAAACCTGACACAAAAACACTCATTTGCACGCAGTATTCGGCCTCAGACAGTCTCGGCTACCACAGATGTCAGTGCTCAGTTCCATTGAGTAGCAGGGACTGTTATGGGTGATGCTGCACCTTGATGATCCTTCTTGCAGTCTTCTTGTGGCTTGTACGTTGTCAAAAAATATGCCTGCTACTGAATAGCCGTGGTATCAGTAGTATATTATGATCGCTGAACTCCACTGCACTACTAACAAAAAATTGGAGTTGATAACCTCTCGCCGTGAACATGAATTAAACAAATACCAAAATTATCCAAAAGAATAAGTGTTAAAAATGAATTAGCCATAAACGACCACACAGAATAATCTCTAGTCGATGATAATTTAGCTCGTCGAAACAATTACCCATGGTTGAAGTTGATAGCTTGTCAGGCAATGCTGAGCAAGAAGGTTTCAGTGGGCAAGCAAAAATATTTATAGGAAAAAGTAGGAAACAGATAAATTCTGCGTGCGTTGCCATGGTTAGAGATTTATCACAGTCGTTTACTAAAAACAGCAGAGGCGAAATGTAAATAAATTTAATACCGACTTTCCACAATCAAACCAAACACGCTTCAGTTGTTTCAACGTTAAACCTCACAGTAAGCGTAGTACGACAAACGTACTAGAAAAGCTTCCACAAACCCAACATAAAGGAAAAACCGGCGATTGAGTATGATTGGTGTCTTTTTCCATATCCAGAGGATTCGTCAACAATGCAACTGTGACCTTAACATGGGCTAGTAGGCCCGGAATATTAGTGACCCTTACCATAAATATAACATTTTCCTTGGTAGAACAGCATGGTCATGGTGATATACAAACGACTTACGTAGCTCTACTGCTTGACCGTGTAGGACTGCATGGTTCGTATTCCGATCGTCGGTATCGCTCCAGGTTACCAAAGCCAACTGACAAAACTGTTGCTATCGACTGACTCACAAAAACATAACGTTCAAATTAAATAGGGAAGATACCGAGTCACACTACACACTTTATGTTTGCGCAAAATGGCGCACTCTTGAGATGGACTTAATGTAAACGGCATCAGACAAAGGAAATACAAACACACAACGTTTTTCAGTTTGTTACTAAAACACAAGTAATCGGAGATTTTAGCAACGGTATGAGCGTTACAACCGCTCCACGCGCTCCAGCACGGTTTCGTTACTTTACCCCATATGGTGACTACGTGGCTTTTGAGGTTCGTGTAATCTTCGACACCACATGGGCAGTGCTAGACCTGTTTCCTCTACACCTTTGTTTGTGTTTATTGCATACGATTTATGTGATAAATCTTTCCAAACCGCGAAAAAATTAGGATGGATGATGGTAGTTTGAAGTTAATCTGATTACTGCCCATGCAACATCGACCTCGTAGACAGGTCTGTTCCCATTCAGAACATCGGTCTATTGTCCGTACAGGACTTAGCGGCAATGTGCCGTCGAGCGACAGTTATCTTAGTCTACATAACTTTATCGTTTTTTTCTGGAAGACTTGTTATTTACTGACCTCTATTCTCCAATTTTGACGATTTACATGCCGGTTATCATAGCGAGGACAACTGTGAGTTTGATGAGAACCAACTCTGAAAAGTCAGGGCTTCGGCTGGATTTGAACCAGCCGTGAGTTTTTACCGTTAGGTTTCGTCTAAATCGTCAGACCTGTCAAACTACTCAGTGTTGATTATGGGTTGATTAGGTCACATTACAGACGATGATCAGCAAGAAATAAACACATCTTAAACCGTTATGTATACATATATGAACTGATCATTACTATGAGCGGGAACAATAACTGAGTACCCGTCTGTGTGTAGCGGTTCAACATGTTCATATGTTCACACGCTTACGATTGGAACACCGAGGCGTCCGGTTGGTGACAGACAGTAAGCCAGATACGCTGTACAGGTGATAGAACTGTAAATTGTTTGTGTATCAGTTATTCGGTTCATCAGTAGTTTTTACAGTTTGCCATGTTTTTCACGATGGAAATAATTCCGAAATCATCACTAAAGGTTGAAGTTTGCCATGTGTTTGTCAAGGATAATAAGGATGGTTTTAATGAATTGGTTGAGGAGCTTCAAGAAAGCAAAACTCATCCCATTACTAAGCAAAAAATCTCCGATTATTGGTAACAGTAAGTGCAGAAATTGCTGAGTTCAAAAGGAACGTTTCGTGTTATTGTCGAAACTGCACAGTTTTCTTGGCCTACATTAGGAACTTGCATGGAATCATTACCTGTACGACCGCATTTTGCGAAAACAGCTTCAGCGACTCCTGCGACCAGTTTCTGTTTTAAGTTACTTAACTTTGTAGTAATGATGTTTTTACAAGGCTATTTCCGCATTAACACTAACTTGTAACTTTTTGATTGAAAACCCACAAATTAGAAGCCTCAATACGGATGTTGCAAACATCGCAGGTACACACAGATGACTATACTGAAAATTTTCAAGTTCTGAATATAGGTTAACGTCTTGGTAAGGGCTCACAATTGCCTGTTTTGAATTTGGTTCTATTGGAATTGCCTTACCTGCCCATTCTGATGAAGCACAGCTAATGATTTTCTAAGCCGGTTAATTGAAACGCCGTTTTCCTCACAAAAATGGACTTATTAATAATCTAGTGTTTGCTTGTTTTATTTCTTTTCATTCAAACCTTACTAGTTAGCGTCGGTTGTACAATATTCCGTCACATCCAATACAAAAACCTTATAAGTAACACGTTTTTATTTTGAAACTTTTAGCTATTCTTACGTCATTTTCGAGATCGTCAAGCCAGACGTAAACGCCTACGTGTCAAATTTGGTGTGCAGACGGGTAGGACAAATTTGACTGGTGGACAGCTTAGTTCAATACCGTCCACACTTCGTGCAAAAGAACCTGATGAACGAGATGCACTGAAAAAGTGGGAAGCGGATGAAGATCTAAGGTTTGTTTTCTAAAATTCTTATCTGAATAGTAGTTCAAAAGTTGTGCAGTTTGTAAGTAATTGTTTTCGCTTATTGGCGTCAGGTACAATCTAGTAATGAGGCAGAAGTAGGTGAATCTAGGACAACAAAACCCACGTGTCACTTGTTGTTATATACGGACTATTCGTCCATTACAACAGTTGTATCTGTCAGTGTCCAGTTTATCAAACTAGCAAAACTTGGTCGACAATGAAGTGATTCAAAGGGAGATGAAGTCACTGCCTAGTGTTTGATTACAAAAAGGTTTAGCGTACTCTATCCAAAACAGATTGTGCTCCACTAATGTGCGCACGCAAGTTGCTTAGAGCACATGAGCACACAAACAACGTTTGTAATCCACAATACCGCTGGGCATTCAGTTGTTCGACAGCTGGACTGAACTATTATGCAGACCACTTTAAAATTAGCCAGATTAGTGTCATGCGACACACGGCTTCATATTAGGTCAGACTCCGTAATCATTTCTAGCTATACGAAGTCTTCTAAGGTTTCGGGTCACTAACCCAACTGGTGATAGTAGACCTATCCTGTAGTCCCTCAATCATATATTAACGTCGACACTTCACCGTCGGTATGCACTCGCTTATAACATGACGCTACTGAAGTTCCACTACTAGATGATTCGTCTGATTTCAACTCATTGCCATCAAATTCGCCTAAATTAAATTTGGAGTTCATCTTCATTTCTATATCTCACCGGTCAAGTTAGAGTACTCATGGGACCACACTGTCACTTGTCTGAATCTCCAGCCAAGTGCATTATATAGTGACAAATATTGTTCTCACAATCCAGCCGATGACATACACACTGGATGACTTGCCTATCTAGCGGCAAGTCAGTCGCATTGACGCGAGGCAACATGCGTACGATTTTTGCTCTATGTGGTGCTGGCGGTATTCACGTTGGTCACAACTTGAATTTCCAGTACTGCATCAGACCACGACGGATAATCTGTGTTGAAGATGGCAGCTATAATCAGTTCATTGGAGCATTGTTTTATAACCAATGCTGTCTTTGTGTACACTCACACTTGAAAACAACCGGATTGGTCACATTGTCTTTTTCAAAGCGGTGTCCCACTCAACGATTGTAATACTGACACATAGTCGTGCCATTCCGTTTCCATTGCCAAAGTTTTGTGCGGAGTGCATCAACAGCTCACCATATGAGATATGACTGACAACCTTCAGTTAATCACTTTGAGCTAGTGCTATTGAAATCCGTGTACATATTGGCGACCACGCATGGATTTCATTAGCACGCTGTACGCATATGTCTGAAAATCAACATAGATTCCGTAATGGTTTCAGCTAACTGAATGATGCCCTTGAAGTTACGTGACAGTTGAGTAAAGCAATCGATAGGAGTAAGGCAGCGGCTGTTATTGTCTAGAATCTCTCTAAGACTCTCGAAGAAGGTAACCGAACAGTTTTCCTTGCGAAACTTCACCAGTATGATAAGAATGACTGTTTATTTCTCTGACATGGCTCTCACTCAAATGAACAACGCGCCGAAGTTCATTTAATCAGGCTGGGAATAAAAAGTTGTCCACACTAGTTATACAGAAGATATTACCTCCTGTGAGACCTCTTGCACTGGATTACTTAGACGGCATTAAAATTTGATAAATTTCAAATGGCGGTCTAGAAAAATGTTTCTCAGTGATCAAACATCACTGTGTAATTAAACGTTGGCGTCCACATGAATTATCTACACGTGAGGACGTACATACTCGTTGGCCGTCGCGCATTAAGTAAGTTTTTGCTCTTAAGCCATGCTTGAGAAAGACCTAAGAACAGTTTTCAGATTAATCCCTACCAGTTCTTTAACAGTGAAAGAAGTATGCTGTGGTAAACGGGTAGATTTTATAGTCAGCTGAGTTGTTTTAAGTCAAAAATTTTGCCTTGAAACTGGAATTTCAGGTTCTCCGTCATCCTCCGTTAAGTGGCCAGTTTTGGAGGATAATGGTCACAGACATCCGAAATTTTACTTCTGAAAATGTCCTCAGTTTGTATTCCAGTCAGCAGTCTACAATGCTTAGAACTATCACCTATCAACAGCTCCTAATTATCTGATTCATTATTCCTATCGTTCGAGTTTGCACCGATCCGCAGTATCATCAGATTTGTGACCGCATTTGACGCCGCTGGTGTAATAGGTGTTTAGTCACACAAATGGCATCTTGGCTATCAAGGAAAACGCCCACCGTTACTAATCAAAGTTAATCTCTTCTGAAAACCTGTTAGAACGTGGGTATCAAGGCTATTGCTGTGGTAAACTATTAAAAATTTGGAGATAGACGGAGAGACCATAGCCTGAAAGACAAAAGAGTTGCAGGTGGACACAAACTTGTAAATCTAGAAAAAGTAGTAACTGGGTACGACGTCTCAGTCGTCTGCGTCAGTTAAAGTATCTGTTACTGGCACTACAAACACTTCCATTTGCATAATGCGGTAATATTTGGTAAAGATAAGTGTACACTTCAGGCGTTAAGAAAATACTTAACTCTGGCCTGAAATCTACAAGAAAGTATTAATGCACTGAGTCGAGAGGTAATCATATGAAAAGCTAACGCTTACTGACGGACAAATACAAGTTTATTTTACGCAGGACAGAAGGGTAACAGTTATCCAGTGAGCGAACTCACTAATTAACACTCTCAGTGCACTTTCTCAGACCACGTTCATCGAGCCCGTGCTCTAATGACGAAAGCTGAGTTTCGGCACAACTTGTGCACACTCGGTAAGTTGGATAGTCAGTACTGGTTCATTCCTGACACAGGTAGGTCATCAAGCCAGAATTCACTGACCAATAACAATGAAAGACGTGTGTCGCGATATGCTAACATTTAGTTTATTCCCACCATTTGCAGAAGTAAGACATTAATTTTATATAAAACCTGACAGCAGCAACAAAAAAAACTTCAAATCTTTAGACTTTACAGGAAACAAGCGGATGTTATCAGTTCCATGGAGGACAAACTACCTACGTCAACGGTACATCTACACAACAATGAAAAGTGATTACTGATTAACGCTTCATTAGGAGGTTGGCAGGTTTGTTGTTTACTGATGAAGGTGGAGTAGGAGATTTTGCTTTTACATATGAATTGAACATCACTTATAAATGATCGCAGCTGTCGCATTCCCATAGACTCTTCAGCCAACCCTTTTCGAAAGGAGTTACTAGACTGGAGTTTTGCTCTCATGAGAACTACATATCATGGCCAAGACTATCCGCATGTTACACAAAACATAATATTTCACGCACGGCACTGATAGGAATAAACTAAATATCAGCATCTTTTGAAGTGAGTCACAGGAACTCACCTGACCAGGCCAGACTTCTATGTCAGGATTGAAACGTTATCAAAAACCTAAATTACCGGTTGTTTCCGAATTGTTCTAAAATAAAGAGTTTTCAGTTGGCCACAAGCTCTAACAAATTAATTGCAAATAATAGGATGGTGATACGTAAGCCGTTGGTTTAAACAATCTCTATCAGATAGAGGCAGTATCCATTGTGAATTGTTGACTTGGCAGTTAGAAAGAAATCGCTGTTTCATCATTGAGGATTTTGTGGTCGTCATCCTTCAAACTTTACAACAGTTTAGTTATAACAGTGACGATAATCAGGTAGAATATCAAATATTTAACATCCTCGAAAAGGGACAGAATAGATTCTTTAACCAGTTTGAGCTGAAAGGTAAATTTCACGGGCTAATAAATCAGTGCTAAAGACATAGTTCAAGAAAATCCCTTTCAAGTATCGGTGACTTTATTTCAATGAAGTTATTTACGGCACACCATGAAAAGGTCATAAGTTAATCAACATGTAATAATGAAAAGGTGGGTTACTCTTCCCAGCCAACTTGAAATACTTTTTGAACCTTCCAATATTTTTGGGAATTTTCGTCATTTATAAGTGAATTTCAGAGGTTTCAGCTAACGGAACGAAAGCGGTTGAAAGATCGATAAAAGCAAGTAGTCTGATATCTGATTGGTTTATCAAATATAAATATTAGTTTACCTACTCATTTTATGTTATCTATATCTGCGCCAAATTAACAGATGTATGTGACTATACTGTTTCATACTGCAATTTCGCTTCATAGACTAACATTACGTCATAGTTAATCGAGCTAGCAAGCACGCATTCATGTAACCACTCTTCTCTCAACAGAGATGAAGCTGAGAATGTACTGGCAATGAAGTTGGAAGAAGAGGCTAACATCAAAGCAACTTCACGTTTACGATGGTTGAAAGAAGTGACAAATACTCAACTGAAGCACCTGGAAGAGTTTCTGACAGTCAACCAACCGACGGACGACGTTGAGTAATAATCTCATTATTGTTACTTGGTGATCATTTTTAAGCCCAATCCCCATACTGTCCTCGCTCCCTAATTAGCAGGGTTAACAGGATCTTCAAGGTAGATCTTTTAATGAAGGTAGTAGACAACCAAGTGCTGTAGGAGTGATTTTTCTAGACTAGTTTATATGATGCCAGTTGTCCGAGTGTAATTTTGTACCAATACACGTTATAACAGAGACTTTCATATTTCACTCTAATCTGGTTTGGTCCAAAAGTTTCAGGGTTTTAGAAGTTTTGGATAAATGCATGTTCCCCGGTAAATTCACACGGGTCTGTGAAATGAATTCGTTTTATGTTGTTTATTTACTAACCTGTTTTCAATGAGACGCGCTGTACCTTTTAACAGTCACTAGCAGTGAACCTTATTGAACTCCCTTCGGATGTTTGGAAGGAGATGGTGCTAACAGTTTACTAAATTTATTACAGCTTTACAGGCATATTATTATTGGAATCATGAGGACCATGGAGTAGCAAACAGGATTTGTTTTCCCCTGTTTAGCAAACAAGCTAATTATAGCGCAATCAGTGTGACAAAAGTTATCGGGTTAAGTCAGAAAAACTGTCAATAGGGTTTTTGGACGACGTCGCTGATATTAGTTACACAATCAGTGTCACAAATTGTGGGCTTGACTGGTTGTGGGACAGGAGAGATTAGGTGTCCGCATTAAACTCTGAGCGCACAGGACAGAGTTGCTCAATGGAACATCAGTGGTCTCGGCAATGGTCAACATTCGAAATCACCACGTTTGACCGTTTTCTTGGCACTTGGTAAACAATCTGAAGGGCATTTTTCTTGCTGACAAAAGGATTAGGGTCGGCCGAATGAGCAACACTCTCGTTTGAAGCCGTTTTAGTCACACCAATGTTCAGACATGCAGGATGATGTTTTCGCACCCTATCAGACAACTGTCATGCAGTGCGACCAGTTTATGTGGCTCGACACGAGCATACAAGTAAACAAAGACAACCGTTTGTAAAACACGGTTGAAGGACGAAAACGCACGCACAATTTAGCGGTGAGGTAGGTTGTCTCGATTAACTATTTGAGCCTTTTTGTAATGGCTTCGGTTGTGATATCTCCCTTGAAAGGGAGATTAATAAACGTAAGAGTCTCATTCAAAGAAGGGAACTTAAGTTTTAGATTTCTCGGCTGCATCACCTCCCAAATACAACGTGCTGAGTGACCACTCCGCAAGAACACTTCTTGTAGGAAACTTAGCTCAGCCTAAAAATGTCAGAAATAACGCCAGCCGCAAGACCGATCAATATACCGCCAACACAACCCGACCTTTATCCTACAAACAAATGTTTTGTCATTTGATCAAATATCTCATACACTTTGTTGGTTCAATTGTTTATTCATCCGAAAAACTGCAACAGTATGTCTTTAGTTATGTTTGCTTAAACGTCTTAGCACCTGGTCAGATAAAATGAACTATTTTTGAGTCATTGATATTCATGAAATGGACGGAAGTGTTGCCGGATTAGCTAATTTCTGCCCCTATTGGACACCGCCAGAGGTGCACGATATACGTCTGAGTTGTGCCCAACACAAATTTTATAGCCCCGAATAGAAAATGACCACAACCAAATCTTTCGCAATAGCCACCCTGTTACGTAGTCAGACATTTCGACTTTTTCCCTCTCCGATTCATTAAAACAAATTCGAATAGGGTCACCCATATTTAGCAGCCTAGCTTACGGACTGCAAATCGTACGCAAACCAACTTTTCTGTGCTACCGTGTGTACATTAGTTCAGTAAGCGATAAATGTCGGATATCAGACTACGACAACAAGAGTACTTCCCCTAATCACATGGAGCCTAGACTTTGTCTTTGAACTTAGGCAACTCACGCATAACCTGAATGTTTCGGCAGGCTAAGGCCACGTGTTGTAGTAGCACCGAGTGACAGGCAAGCATTGCAGCCAACTGTGTGGTTAGCCCGGCTGTGCACACAAGCAAAACATGCGACTGGTTGAGTGACGACTAGCAGACTGCTTATATCGGTAAATAAAGCGGTAACTCACCGTTTGGAGCATGTTTCTGTGTGTTAGATTTGTTAATCTCTCATTTGGCCGAATATATCTGGAGAAATGGTATCACACAGCAGTAAATAAACGATGTGCTTAAATCAAACAGGCACATATAGCAGACAAAAGATGAATATGAGTTTATAAGAAAATCCGGTTGGCGAATTTACCGAAATTAACAATCTATGTGTAACCGATTTGACGGTACATGACTCAAGGCTTATGATTGCGTGAGCAATGCGAGATATCATCAGCTAGCATTTGGGAACAGGTACTTTGGGACACGATATTAACAGAGCGCAGAGCTTACAAACAGTAGCTGACAGTAACATCACTCTGACTATTATACTTAAGAAAGCGTCATTTCGCTCGTTGTTCAATCGGTTTGCATAAAAAGTCTGTAGCTTATATAGTTTGCATAAACATACACAAATAACTTATTGCAGTTACGGTTCAGTGAGCAATTTTGGAACTTGTGCAGGATGTAGTCGCATCCTGGAACAGAAATGCATGGCGGAATTAGATAACCTTGTCGGTGGTGTCACTTCATCCAGTAGCGTCATTTATTCTGAACCGAGGGTGGGTGACATTACTGACGTGTGACACGTATCACCTTCAGCGTATAGATGACTGACGTTCTCAAAAAAATTTTCAGATAAGTATTCGGCGGTCCTGCCACCAACTAACCACACCGTAAGTACTTCACACCGGTTCTTGTTTACACCACTGAGTTTGCCGTTTTTACTTCACCCACAGTGTTGGAAACCAACTACCCGCGTCAAACCCAGAGGGACAACTTCTACAGCTTCGGGCCAAACACTGTCGTCTGGTGACGTTGCTCCAAAAATACGGTATATCTACAGATGACGAACAAGATCAACATTCATCCAAATCCAGTCAACAAATGGGAAATGAATCCCATTTACCTGCCACAATTGCTTTGCGCAATCTGTGGTCGGATTTGGAGCAGGAAAACCTATACAAAATGCAACGACAGGCGATTAGTGAATTCGAGCGATCAATCAATCGGGGTCATCGTTCTCTTGCTGCTTGTTCACGAATGTCCCCGACTTCAAAACGGCGGCAAGCATGGCGAAGAGAATCAATTATGTTAGAACAATACGGGGCGATGGTTTCCAGGCGAACATTTTCGTATTTCGATTTC
The DNA here is from genome assembly GCA_013368495.1 of Paragonimus heterotremus. Taxonomy (NCBI): domain Eukaryota; kingdom Metazoa; phylum Platyhelminthes; class Trematoda; order Plagiorchiida; family Troglotrematidae; genus Paragonimus; species Paragonimus heterotremus. The sequence continues at coordinate 82,602 of LUCH01001681.1, forward strand.
TGGCCTTTACCACCGACAGAGTCTACAGATGAAGAAAGTGACGAACGACAGGAAGAAATAAGGTACATTTCAAACTTCAGACTCAACAGTTTTTCACATTTGTTCCATACTTCAGGCTTGTGGTTCAATGACCAAAATTTGGCTTCAGCAGCAACATTGTAACAGTTGTTTTGGAGCTATCCGCATAACACAGTCCTAAGCTCACTTAAATATTAGCTATAATTAGTATTAGGTGAATAATCTACCAATCAGCACATTGCTGAAAGTCTAACATCCATCTATCCGCTATATGTTACATAACGACTTATTGTAGTCTGGTACCGTACAATTGGATGAAATAGAAACAACTAATAGTGCACGTAGGTGCTGGAGCTTGTCTCAGAGTAAACAGTACACGAGTCACTGAATGCAACAAAACACGTTTAGCTGACTCATACGTGCGGCTGATGGCTAACTCATGTCTTCTCCCTCGTAAGAATGTTACATCATCACCATCGAAGAATAAGGGTATGTAAACCGTCTTACTTTTCTGCACACCTTCAAGCGGCACAAACAACGCTGAACGCAATTTTGCGTTCCGCTAAGTACTTCGGAATACGCTTTGCAGCCTCGAAATGCAAAATGCTTCTGCAAGACTGCTGTGATTACGTAGGTTTAATGTTAGATAATGAAGTCGTGGAGGTTGCTGACCAGTTTGTTTGAGTGTAAAGCTGCATCAGTGGCGGCGGCGGAGATGTAGGGAATGAAATAAAGGCAAGTATTTTCAAGGCCAGGGCGGTGTTTACCAATCTGACACCTATGGCGACAGAGAGATATCTCTCTGAGCTGAAGGGTCGCGTATATCAGACAACAGTTAGAGCTGTATTACTTTACGACAATGAAACCTGGCCATTCATGGTAGAGGTCGTGAGCCGTCTTCAGGTATTTGACCACCGATGTTTGCGTTCGGTCGCTCCTGTCCTGTGGCATCAGGGAGTGAGCAACGAAGAGGTTAGGAGCGGGTGTTTAGCAATGATTGTCAGACGAGTTCTTTTATTCAATCCTTACATTTGCACAGATTTAGATGGTTAGGTCATGTATTATGGATGCCAGTTAGTCGTTCGCCACACCTAACACTGCTTGCCGACGCTGTGATCGACTGGCGCAAAGTACGAGGTGGAAAGATGATGACCTGACCTAGACAAATGGAATCGTTCACGAGTGGTTTGGTTACTGTAGATCGGGTTCGTCTTCCGGGATCGGGGTCCTTGCGACTCACAGATTTGGTATCTTGAGGCGTTAGGTAAGACGGCGGCTAATCGAATTAACTAGCGTGAGTGTTGTCGTTGTTTGTCCAAGTTGTCTGTGAAGTGAATGCACTTAATGAAGTGGGGCGGTGAAAGCCATAAGGAAGCTGTCCTGATGATGACTCCCTACTTTCATTTACAGCTCGGTTGTTTGTTTGCAAGGTTTAGGCGTCTCGATGTTGTATGTTTGAATACAGAAGTAGCTATCTTTGATAGTTATGTTCCTTTCCCTCCCCCTCCATTTTCTGCCTTCTTCCTAGACAGGGTTTGTTTCTTCTTGTTCATGGTTGTGTGGCAGTTAAGCGTGAGTGTGAACCGCTGATGTATTGCTGTCTGTGATGATAGTGATGCACACTTTTTCTAAAATAACCTCCGTTCACCATTTCTTTCATTTATAAACCGTCCAAAATTCCATATTCCTTATCCATACGAAGTCAGAACGAACTCAGAAACGGCGTTTGTTTGTGGTATGTAGAAAACAGTAGACTCAGATATACATTTTCTTTACAATTTGCGTAACCAGCCGGTTTTGTTGAAGCTAACAAAAGTATATCACGAAGCACTCAAGTTGATTATAGAACTAGTTTGAAACTGGGTGAAGCCGGTTAAGGCGATATGCGACAGTTACCTATCCCGTGCTATAAACCTTATGTCTCAAGACCACGTACATGCAGTCGTGATTACTTTAGTCTGAATGAATAGTCGTTTATTCGACTATCGGTATCGAATGTCCAATGTCATTCAGCCGTCGGGACCCTGACGGGTAAGTGAAGATTTCGATGAGGCATTGTTGAAAACCTTCACAATGTACTGTTGAACGGTGATCAAATCAAGTGAAAATGGTGAAATAACTGCTGCTCTCCACGGATTGAAGCAAACTGACTGCTCACGTGATAACATACGTTCGCGGTTTGTTCAGATATTCATGAGCTGTCTTAAAGACAAAAAATGGCATATAAACGCAGAAACATTGTTAGTTCCGCCGCTTCAGTGTGTTTGCTAGGTGGCTTGACTCCAGCTGTCGTTGGATTGTTTTGAAAAAGCTCTCACGTACTCAACTCGTTTTGTACATTATGACAAGTCCGCAGCCATTTCTAGATGTCATCATAACTGGTCAACTTGCTGACATACTGATTATCCCAAGTAGCTGATTATAGTTGACCAAAGTATTCTGCAAGTTATTCGGTGGTCTTGCATCAGGATAATTGTTAAAGATAATCCTTGGAAAAAATCACTCATCATAGAATGTTTATTTCTGTTTGATTTGAATTAATCTACATCTCTAAACTAACATTCGCATTATATACATCGTTTTTTAGATTACGTTCTTGACATTCTGACAAGCTGGACGAAATTAGGAAAGTCTCATAGCAAACAAAACCAAACTTATTGCATTGGGACAGACTTTTCCATCATCCCCTGTAGGAGAGAAGCACTAGTTTCAGTTTCTGCCTTGAGGATTGTGCTGTAGATAGGTTTTCACGAATTTGCTATCTAAATACCAAAGCCAGAAGCAGTTCTGAGTGTCGTGTAACTATCGCTACCAGATTCTGTACCGCTTCTCGGTAATGTGTTCTTGGATTTCATTTGCAGGAAATTGGTCAAACTACCTCAATTACCTGATCGAAAAAAGGAATCGGAGAAACCACTGAAACAATCAGCGTGAGTGCCTCAATCTGTATCAATCCTTTAATTGTTCTTTGCTTAATCACACTCTAATCCTTTCCGCAGTCATACTCCGACCATCCTGTTGAATTTTCTATGGTACTGCGTGAGAGTTATTTAAACTTGCAAGGCAACCAGGTATGATAGCTCATGTCCATCCTGTGTATATTTCATTAATTGTGTGTTCTTAAGTGTTTCATGAGTGCAAAACGCCGGCACTGCCACATTCGGCATACGATCAAACACGTAACTTCAAGTCCAGTATAGTAAGGCCGTTTTACGTCGTCTGTTGTACCGAAGATGATAAGTTTCCTCTCACTACATCTCATCATTTTTGTTTGTGAGACGAGGATTATAGCGGCTTTAACTTCATCAACGGTCGGACAATTAGGTCGCTGTTTTCCAGCGAAGGTAGACCAACGCTTGACAGTAGTGTTTCAGTTAGGTGAACACCCTACCAGCAAGCAAATTGCTCATTGCTCGTTGCTTATAAACTACTAGGCAATTCACCTGCGACTCTGATGCTCACTTTTACGTTCTTCTAGTTTCACAGTCTACTGCATTTCAAATGCTGTGGCTCAGAATGGGCATTGTCAAGTTTTAAATATTTACCTATTTAAAGAAAGACATGAACATAAATGTGATGACCAGGAGCATATACGCGTAAACATATACTGAAGTGCCTATGCACAAGGTCAAACACGTTCATCCTGAATTTGGGAGACGTGCATAAAGAGAGAAAATAATCAGTTGCTAGGGGTACCTTCATTGTTTAGTCTAAGTTGCACTGCCAGGTAACCAAATGTGCATGAAATGACTCCCATTATTTGCAACCTACGACGTATATAAGACGCGGGTAAAGCAGAGTCAAAGCACATTAATTCCCAGGAAACTTTTCATCTTGTCTATTCATAATATTAAGTAATCACATTCACTTCTTAAAAACGTTTGATATATTAGTTTTGCCCAAGTGAGTGAAAGTTGAGTGAATTATGTAGGAAGCATTATCAAAACTACCATAATTGAGTGAGTAGTAGCTTCAAGAAGCTCAGTGGATTTCGCTTGAAGTTGGCCTTCCTAAGACGACTTCCGTGTCTGCTTGACCTGATGTAATTTCTATCATGAAACTTCCATAAAGATGACCCGAAGTTACCGTGGATTTGTCTGCCCCTTACTCCAGTTAATCTTACATGTTTTCACTTCTTCAGCAAAATGTCTGCTATGATACGGCCTAAGGATTGGATCGTAAATTTACTCACGCCTCATCACACTGTGCGTAAGGAATAGTCAATATCACTATTCTCACTCAGCATTTGACCGAATTCAGAGTACCAGCCCCACTTTCATTGAACTGAACCCGTCTTCTGTCCTAGTACTTCATTTATTTCAACCATAACTATCAGGCATAGGTTTTGAACTGTAACATTCTACAAACCAAACAGTGCTGTTTTCAATATTTAATACATTAGGTCTCCACAAGTTCTTGCTTTCAGAATACTAACTTCTTGGCAGAAGGGTTCGCTTGTAGCCATTGTTTCTACTGGGTAATATTTAACAGCTCACCTAAACTCAAGTATATACTGACCTTGTTGAACACGGAATGAGTAGACATCACAAAGTACATATGTGTACAAGGCGAGTGGTGTAATGCATTTAATTGAAAGATGAGGATCATCAGAATAATCACTCGTCTGTATCATTTGTCTGAGGTTCCTCGCAGTGTAAGGATTCTACCAAAATATTATTTCGATTTTTTGGTTCTCCATGTAAACAAGAACATCGTACGTCTGATATGACAAGAGTGAATGCCTTAATACGTACTTCGCTGGATCGAAAATTTCTTCAGTGCTAGTCTGAAATTGAGCTCTCTGTCATCTACGTTTATTCACTGCGTTATCGTATATCCATTGCAGGACATACCGAACCATGAGTTTTTGTCTACCGGAGCATTGTCTTAAAATCATACTTTCCTTATGCCTTAATGTCGTTCGTAAACCCAGTCCGAGCATTTTTTTTAGAAAGTTAGACCTTCCGTACATAACCACTGCAACAGACAGTGTAACCGCCAACCCAGCTGACAAGAGGTTCCCTGTGTACTATTGACGGGAGTTTTTCACAACTCGCTCCTTACTAGGAAGTAAAGAGACCAGAGTACAAAATGCAGATCGCCTGAAAGTCTGCATCTGAAGCGTGTCTTACCCAATACTTGATATCTGTCATTTCTACTGGGAAGATGCTTGCTAGATTGAGCTGTAGAAATTTTACATTTTACCCGCCGAAAGCAGGTTCACGGTCAAAAACACAAGCCATCAGTTTATGCACATTTAAAAAGACTAGCCTTCTACAATACAGCTTTATAACTTAGAGGATATCAGTGTCCATTGGCGGAAGCATTGTTGTATTCGAGGGCAGGATCAAGACATTTTATTGGTAAACCGGGAAAGAAGGTGAGCTGTGCAATTATCCAAGTGTTAAGGAGATTTTGTTTTTCAGATGCTACCTAGTTCCTTAAGTTTCCGTAACCGGTATGAAGTAGTTCAGCTGCGGCTGTGCTCGTAAACAATTTAGTCAATCTCCTATTAGCTTATGGAACCCATATCTCACCTGGGGTTGGTTACATCATCATATCAGTTTGGGACACATTCAGACTAGTTCGATGCTTCTTCACATGAGGTTATTGCTGTTTTGGTACTTGGCTTTCGAAAGTTAACATGTTATCGTATCCGAAGTTTCAAACGCCAGCAGTTGTTTGTACGGTAATCTTACTCCTTAGTATATTAACACCCCCTTTGTAATTCCTTAGACTGTTGCCATCCTGACTGGTTGCACGCCTTGCAGTGGACACTGTGAAAAGCACTCCGATGTGAACGCGTAAACTTCCATCCATTTGATGTTCCATGCACCGACGGGCTTGTAGTATCAACACCGCACATGTGGTCTTGAGGTATGGTCAGGCTTTCCGGGTTTAAGAAGATGGATGCCAAGGCCATTTCCACATCTACTGTTTAGATTCGAATGCACTTTCTCGGTAGTGAGTGTAGTTATCCAGTTTGTCCACGATCGAACAAGGACGAGTAGGTGAATGTTTGTGATCGCCAAGCAAATGATTAGCTCCTTCACTCAACTAAACAAGCACAGCGAAGTACATAGTACTGAACAACCTGCAGTAGGATACGGCTTAATGGTCGTAATTCGTTCAACTGTCAATGGAACCAAACCAAACGCAACGCGGTAACAAGCTGATAAATACTTCAGTCACCCTGTGAAATATACACAACTCATCAGAAGTCAGTGTTCGATCGTCATACGCACCCGTTGTAGAGAAGCTTCAAAGTGGAGTTCTGTAAATTTTGTGCAGATGCAACATAAAGAACACCCTCTTTTGACAGCCGGCGGTTCCCTTTTGAAATCGCCGCTTTGGCTGTTCGATGGTGACATTTTGAAGGATAGCAAACGCCTTGGATTACAGTTTAAGCAGATAGGGATATCGCGATATGAGGATAAATCAGATGGTTAATGTTCAACTGAATGCGCTAGTAGTAATCTGGCAATCAAAGTTGACTCATCTGATTCAACTTACATACATGCTAATTTTCGATACTTCTGACGATCTGTACGCAAATCTGGATAACATTGATATAAACTTGCGTAAAAATGTAAGCTAATATTTACCGTTCAGAACCAGTTGACATCAAACTTAAATACGTGCATGCGAATGATATTCACGTCAATTCAGGGGACAAGCGATTGGGTAAGGAAAATAAATGATGGAGAATTTTGCAGATTATCTTGTGCGTCACCTGACTGGGATGACTACTCTATCTATCTTCAATGTAATTGTGAAGAGGTCATCTAGACAGCCCATTCAATAATTAACTAGTGAGGTAAAAGATCAAATGATTTGCAAAGTCTTGTTGATTGAAAACGTTTCAGAATTAACTGTTACATTCCAAAGGCTAAGTTTAACTTTCAGTAAATCGGAACAAATTCTGACTAGGATGCACCGTGCGAGAATACGGCACAAGTATCTGATTAAGACAGACTAAGAACGGATTACTCACACTGCTACTTGTGATCATTTTGGGACTAACCAACATAGAACAGACCGTAAGTGAATTCCTAGCGTGAAATTTGTTGCCGTTGAAACAAATTTATTCAGTGCACATCCTATTTCAGTTTCCACATTGTTTTGTACCGGTTGCTTAGTCACATCCTTGAAAAAACACTTACTGACATAGGACAGTGAAAACCACAGTGAACCAGTTTAACAAATGCGTTCCCAGGCTCAGGTGCAACTCGGGTTGTAGCTAAAAGTCCATCGGTAAAGCAAGATCTTCCTTGTCCAATTCATACGTTCCAGTGCCACCGGTGAGCTCGCCTTAGTAAACCGGAATTCCAGTTGACAAATCATCAAGTGTTTTATTTCAACACTCTATACACTCCTCCTTGTTTCTGTGCATTTTTGCTAGCGTTTATTTTTGCGGACATTTCCGTGTTATGGCTCTTTCGTCTAGCCCGGTTTGCAGGTAGTGATTCGCTCGATCACTCATGTTTTCCGTGATCACAGCTGCGTGATATGATTTTACTCCGCAGCCGCTTTGTGATATTCCACTGAACGTCAAGATAATCGCCGCTCTGACTCGATCACCCGTCACTCGTCGTTTAGTCGTTAATTTCAGGCATCTTAGTGTTGAATGCTTAAGCTTAGACTTGAGGCGTTTGTATAACAACTCCCCTTTTATCCTTTTGGCAACCCACGGAAACCGGAATTTGCACTGCTTTACTGATAATAAGGTGGCACGTAGACATTGGTGTCAAGCCCTACTACATTGATGCCGATTATGATAATGGTGGTGGTAATCATGAACGTGATGCAGGTGGCTGTTAAGATGTACTTTTTACACAGGGATCTTAGAATATTTATCGTCTGTGGCTCTGTAGTTACCTTGTGCATCAGCCGGATGATAATCGTTTCATACAATGCGAGATAACTAATGTCTTTGCTTCCAGAACCGTTTATCATAATGCTTGAAGTACTTCGCAGTGGTAATCCAAGTAGTTGGCCTAATGTAGTGCTGAGTACTGTTTTGTTGCAGAAACTAGCAGCATCAGATAATGGAAGTCTATCAGATATACTGAAAACAATGGTTTCCGAATGACTGATCATTCTGTTTAGTGATCAAAATCGACTTGTTCATTAGTGACAGTGTAACGACCAACAAGTGCTAGACAAAATGTTTTGGCTGACAAACCTTCTTCTACCACGGCTAGAATCTGGTCACCAAAGTTCTTGGGAATGAAGTGTTTTTCAACCGGATTATTCACAAACCACTGACGAGTGGCCTTCAAACTTTGACCGGTCCTTTCTTGACGATGAGCAGATTGTACTAGTATCACTCCTCTGGGCATTATCAGTACCCTTTACAACAGACAGTGATGCATTACATTTCATTTCCAACTCGCAAGCCGATGCAATTTGTACACGGAAGATACATGTTTTTGCTGGTTGTCCAGGGGACGGTGGAACGAGTATCTATTTCGTGCTTCTCTGATTGGATGATTTATCTAAAGTTGAACTATAACTGTGTGCATTGGCTGCAAAAGAAATAAAATTCACTGGTTACATGTTTTCTTGAACATTTCCGCTGTTACGGAATGTTTTAAGTTCCTAACACATTTGTCACTACCCTGGAGTCAACCGGGTATTCAAAATTGTTACCATGGTAGCTGGATCATAGAGAAGACTGACACGATTAGTATAGGTTTTCATTTAGTGTTCCGCAAAGTAAAGTGCTCTTGGGTCACGGTGACTTCTGTGTTGACTGTTGCGGTTTTTGTTTACAATTAGCAGAAGTTCATTTTGACTCATGCCTTAGAGATACGCGAGTTAACAGGGCATAGGGGAGCCGAAATGCAGAGCAGTTGGTCCGTTCGTGGTTTCTTTTCCCCCTGCCTCGTACGTTTTGATTTTACGAAGTCCGTGTTTAACATTATAGAATAAGATAGTACAAACTGACTGGTGATCGATACGTAGGATTTCAAAATCAGATCGCTTCGCTTACACCGTGTGCAAATTGGGAACGACCTGAAATCGTTGCGAAAAAACTTCCTATTCGGGATTGCTGTTGATGGCCGGATTCACCTCAGTTTGCTGAAACCGCCATCTTAAATTAACTGTGTTCATGCCCGGATAGGAGTACAAAACCGATACTAGTGTAGTAAAGACGAGCGATTGTATTATATTACTCACACCACTGCTATTCAGTAGTGGAGTCAAAGCATAGATTTTGACATTGAAGTAGCAGCAGGAAAAATATAAGAAGCATCGGAGTGCAGCATCGCATGAAATGGTTCTTCTCACGTAAAGGAACATAAATTACCTGAGCATTGGCGTCTGTGTCAACCGTGACGGTCTGCGCCCGGTACCGTATGCAGATGAGTGTTTTTGTTTGTTGTCATGTTGAAACGCATAACCCATGTGTTGCTTTCCTGAATAAATAACCCCTGTATTATCCGCGTACCTGGCTCACAACACAAGTATCAAAACCGAAAGGACAGAATCAGCTGAATAGAAACTGAGAAATCGAACACCTAGCAACGGTTGAACTGCCTGAAGGTTGTCCACTTCTGCTTCGAATGATGGGCAATTTAAAGCTTTGTCGTCTTCTATCAAACCGGTTACTGATCTGACTTCTGCACATTGAAATCTGCCGGTCAAATATGTTAGCTCCAGCTATATTGAGATGCAAGCCTTAGCGATCCCTTGTGTGGGGAAAGTTACCTTGGCTGGTATTACACATAACTCGAAGACAGTTCAGTTATCGCGTTGTACAAGCGTCCAATCCTCGATAGATCTGAGCTTAATTTGAACTGGTTAGTGGTTCCCAAGTTTGTGAACGTGATGCGTTTGCAATGTGCCTCTCCATCTCTGACTAACTCTTCCAAATGGACAGCAACCCCAAAACAGCGTGTAATGTCGGATCGGTGCTTGTCAACCGCTGCACCGTATTTAGTTGATAGTTAGGTTGCTACAACTTGGTGAACAGGAAGATGGTATTTACCCAACGGCGGTTATTACAGTTGTTAAATTGCAGTGAGTTTATTATAAAGGATAGGGGCAAGCGATCGGCAAAATTTTAGATCTCAGTTGGCTTGTGCTTGCTCACCTACGCAGTTTTCACATTATCTTGCGGATACAATGAATTGTGCACATTAACATCGTGTTTTGTCGTAAACTACACAACTATGTACAGTCTCGTTCAACCTTTTGTCCTACCTACACATTTCTTTAATTCATGTAATTGGATCGTCTGTTGGAATAATAGCGTATTCTCTGACTCTGAACAATCTAAACTACTCATGTGAAACATTTTTCTATTAGTTAACTTTGAGAGCAACCTGCTGACAAGGCCGAATCAGTAAACCTGTTCAATGTTGCAGTGCTCCTAAAACGGCTCATGCAAGCTGAGCCCACATCGACCGGAATAAACATATTTGCCCTCTTGGACAAAACAACAACCTCGGTAATTAGTATGGTTCAACTTGAACAGACATGACATGAGCGGAGCACATCGCACCTCCGGTTAGCACACTGTAATTGTATTTGTGTGAACTCATGCTCGAATGTCGTTCGCACGGGCTAACTTCTCTGAATATGACTCACTCAGTGGCTTATCAAGTTTCATAAGTTCCTTATCATCGCAGTTTATGCAGGAGAAACAGCCGACACTCACAAGTGACCTGAACTCCGATGAAAGTTTCCTTTGCCCAGCTGGTCGGTATCATTTCGAATTGGCACGTAATTCGAATGAAAAATCATTACAAGATAACCTTGTTGCTTGACCTTCTCTCCATTGGGGTTGCACGTGATATGATTAAGGAAAACAAATTCAGTTCCTCCACTTCACCAGACTGCCGCTTGTATATCGTCTAAACGGTCGTAATTCTATATGACGCGAACTTCACGATAGTATTGAATCGCTGGCCTTATATTTTTAATAAATGAGTTCTATCAGAGCACTTAGTATAAGGGCACACTCCTCTACCCAGTCTTTCATATTGCAATTAAACACCAGATGTTCTGTGTATTCGAAGTCGGTTACCAAGAGCCTTATGGATAAGGTGGGGTTCATACTGATCAAAGACGCGGATAAGACAAGTTGTCTGGATACAAGACAGTCAGTTTACTTACCTGTTCTTTCTCTGTTCTTATGATAACAAACACGGAACTGTTGTATTACAAGTGGTAAGCGCTTGGAAAATATAAACGTAGAGAGAGTTGTTGACCACTTCATTAGTGCATATGCTAATCTGTTGTAATTTTAAAAGAAGAACTTGGGATGAGTATGTGAACTGCATGTATATGCTGAGTAGGTGTCGTTCAATGTTGAATCACTAAAGTGTGGCTGCTAGAGAAGGAAAGTACGTTTTAACTAACGGGAAGGTTTCATTCGCATATTGCATTATGTGGATTATTTGGGTAGCTTAGTCTATATTTGCTAAAACAACTACTTAGTACACATCATTTTGTGTATGTCAAAATGACTAAACTTTCATTTCTCAAGGTGATTTCAGGTTATAAGACAAACATGGTGCATTCTGTTTTTCCAGACAGTTCGCACCACACCACAAACTTTCTTCTGTTTATTCTAACCGCCAAGTTGAAAAGGAGGGACAAACAATTTTGAGTCTCCGAGATCTATTCAGAGTGACTGTCATGCTAATACTTTGTGGTTGTTATTATCAGTATGAATCTTTTGATTGTTCTCTGTCCTAGTCTAATATTGGGCGATTATATCGTGTTGTTATATCAAAAAATACATTCGAAAAATAGTTCTGGTGGTCGGTACAAAATAATAGCGAAATATTTCGGATAGACATTAGCTATGAGTAAATAATGTTCATAGTCAAACTCTATGAACAACGCACACAATAATTATACAGTATATCATTTTGGAGGTACGAATTTAAATTTGGCAATTCATCAATACTTTACTTTTTATGCAAATGAAAACAAAATGTTTAGACGATCTGTGGACAATCATATTGCATTTTTTTTGTTTGGTTGAAAGTCCGTTTAAAAATCGGTTGCCATCAATGAAAATATGATTAGTTTCGAGAATAAGCACTGTAATTTACTAAAACAAGAGTTAATTCGTAAGATCTCGAAATTTCCCCTCTTCCTTAATTTTTGAAATCTAGCATGGCCTACAACCCATGAAAGGGGAAGGAAAGTGGAGCGTGACTACTCATCATATAGACCAGCTTATACTTCTTTAAGAAAATATGAAGTTGCTCTGAATGAGGATAGAAAAGGAAGCTATCAACGGAATATTCATCTGAGGATGTCAATCTACCGTTGATGTTAGAATTTACACTTTATTTTTCTTTAACTGAATGCGTCTATAACTTTCATAACAGTTTATAATTATGATGTGTTATTTCACGATAAATTAGATGTAGTGACACTTAATTCAATTAACAAGCGATTTAAACTCGTGTTTAGGAAGCTTCCTATTCTGAAATACTGGTGGTGGTGAGCTCACGATGAGAACAGTACAACAGTACAGTATTTACTGAAATTCCTTTCTGATAACATGAAAATCTAAGATAGTTCATCATTTCTTGTCCATTGGTTTACGTTTCTAAATATGTTTTATAATTATAAACACATAACTTCGTTTTTTATATCCCTTCCATTTAATCCGATAGAAATACACCGAAAAAGTCTGTCAAGAAAAATACCGCCAAACCAAAACCGATGCACTATAACTTGAAGGCTTATTAATTTGTCTACGAGGTTGAGCGACAATTCACAGGAACCGTCTCTTTTCCACTAGTGAAGTCTAAGGAGTTCACATTTCCACTTGCGGGTGAAACACTCGGAAGCACAGGTTCGTTTTTGATCTTCAAGACTCATCTGGTGTAGGAACGAAGTGGATTCGCATTTTTCTTTCTAATTTGGCGGACTTTCAGCGATTCGTGCTTTGGTTTTCACTTTTCCCCAGAACTTCTCATTACAGATATTAAATGCAATCCAATCTGAAGACTGTGCACTCTCTAGAAGAGAAATATACATCAGTTACCTCACACAAACCCTGTTATTCTGCGCTTTATTTACACTGTGTTTTCTACCAAGTACCACATTCAAAAATTTACGTGCTGTCACCCGCACAGCTTGCGCGATCCTTGACTGGACTTTCTTTTGCGAGATAAAATCGTATGGGCTAACCAGCTGCGCAGTTGTTTTTAAAGGAGACCAGTGATTGTTTCTCCGTTAAACAGTCATACGCAACTGTTGGTCCCAACTACTCATATGTGACCGCACAATTCTTAACATTAGTAGAGAAGCGATCTGGTAACATCGAAGTGTGGGGTTCGCCAGAATTGGCTGCCTGATTATTCAAAACCTTTCAAATGGATCGATAATTATGGACGCATACTCCTCGGAAGTATCTAATTAGAGTGTTTCAACTCTACTTAGTTATCTACCAGTTATGCACAATGGTATTTGTTAAACAACATATATGTATATATTAACGTGCATTAGAAATGCAGCAAACGTTGGTGTATTATTTAAGGAGGATTCTTTTTGTTTATTTCAGACAAACATGACGTGAAAAAATTTAAGGGTTAAAAAGTAGGAATAATATAATCACCCTCTGTGCTCCGTTTGATAGAGTGTTGAGAGTTTAAAGGTAGCCGAACTATGAGCTACAAAAATTGCTTGGTCCACTGATCATCATCATCATCATCATCATCATCATCATAGACAGCAATACATCAGTGGTTTACACTGATGATTAACTGCCACACAACCATGAAGAAGAATAAAAAGCAAACCCTGTATAAGAAGAGAGAAGAAAAGACAGGGAAAGGGGAGGGGACCTAGTCACTAAAAACAGCTACGTCTACATTCAAACATACAATATCAAGGCGCCTACACCTTGCAAACAAACAACCGAGCTGTAAGTGAAAATAAGGCGTCAACAGCAAGACAGCTGATGGAAAATGAAGGTTGGTTTACCATAGGGCGAAGTGCCCGTTATTTGAATTCCGTTTGATCCTCTTAGTTGTTAAATGTCTATCCACATCCCGGAGATCATTGTACCCAAAACACGCTCAGAAACGCTGCATTTCCACGAAGTAAGTTACCAGCTAAGCTGCCCTTGTGGGTTTTGGAATGGCTCATATCACGTGAAGTAAAATTGGTTTGCATCACTCATGAACTCCGAAAACTGCTAACGCTCAGCACTGTATACAACGAATTTAGTTTTTTTTTTGCAACATCTTCTTTGTACTAGTGTTGTAAATGATGATCACCTTCTCGAACCGTTGCCTTTCTCAACTTGTTTGATCGTAGTGAAACCAACACTATTCGTCTGCTATTTACTTGTAAACAACTTGGCAAATAGTGGTGGGATCTATATCACTTGACGGAATGTGGAAAATATTGTGGTCATATTTATTTGTGGTCGTTGATCAGTAGCGTTTGAGAAAACGGCAACCACCAAGTCAGTGTCAGCCTAAAGTATGTGTGCAATTCGTCGAAAATACGTTGAGACAGACACACAGCATTTGATGATGCACTACGGTAGCAATATTTAATGAATTGATACCAATATTATAAAGAGACCTTGTATAAACTCCTGGTAAATATATTGAAGCTGAGTCAGGTTTCGTCCATAGTTTGCGTGAATCCTTATGAACACTGAAAGCTGTTTCAACTCTCTATAAGTTGTGAGGTAGTTACCTGCAAGCTGAGCCATCAGCAAGGAACACGTATGGATAGGAAGTGACACTGCATTGGCAACGCGAGTGACCATTCAGAAAGGCTACATAAATCACTTTTGAAAAAATTACCGCCCTACTTTTTCGTTAAACATATTTTAGTGACTAACACGTAAGTTTGATATCGGGGGTCATTAGTATCTCGTTAGACAAAATGAACCCTAAACTCATAAGTCCCAACGCACCAAAAAGAATGAAACATGGAGTTAAATAGGCTTCCATTATGAAAGAACACAACAGAAACTTAAGAGCCTTTCCAGTGGATGTAGACTATTCAAAATCCGTTGTTGTCTGGGGAAGATAGGTGGTCGTTGGTGTGTACCAGTATTATATCGAACGTCACTTCCACTTGACTCCACGTAGTTAATATAGGGCCGTCTACATATTCAGCACCCACTGCATTTCTGAGGTCAGTTGGACTCGATGTTGCGCTGCTGCTCAGTTGCAACAGCGTCAACGCGCGGCTTATGTGAGTCAATCAACCTGCATCAAAATACAATTCTGCCAATCATGCCCGCAACGATGCTGTACATCTTGATATCCTTCGACCGCAATTTCACATATCCAAATCTGTTATACTTCATCGATAAACGAAACTTCACCCTTCGGAAGTTTGATTACATCACACTTATTGGCTGTCGGTCACCGGTGCTACCGTATTTCGACGTTACCACACTTACTGTGACAAGAATCGCATTCGTGATTTCCGTACCCGTCATTCTATCGGCACGAGTTTCATAGTCACACTGTCATTATAGGCCTCTCCACTGGTTGTCTGGACCAGTACAGGCAATTTGTGATTTGTGTGACATTTAGCTTTCCACACGCCTTGTACCGTCTGTTTCAGTGAAAATAGGGCCTTGTCTTATAGGGAAGTGTACTACTAACTTATTGTCCTTGAAAGCTATTAATTTAATCCGCCCATCCACATCCAGCTGGCTAAAAAGATGTATAATAATTAAGTCGCTGTAAAGTCGCAGAAATGTATGTGGATAAACACAAACAAGTTGAAGTCTGGATTCGTAAGACTAATACTTAACTCATGTAACCAGTTGGTGAGTTTCTCAAAACTTGAGATCAACAGGTGAAAACCTATAGCATTCAGAAGCCTTTGTGCATGTCCCGAATGGCATACTCAAATAACCATCATACATAAACTCTCGTGGAACCTGTGAACAGTTCACTCGATGAGGACATGTCCGCTTCACAGTGAGCAGATTTGAAATTCCGTAAACTACAGACATCCACCACCGAATGATATGTGCGTGCAACCAATCTAATTGAGCACGTGAATTCAACAGTCCATGTGTTGCCAAGCCTAGTCAATATCAATTTGTGGAGTGTTGAGTAAAATGACTTTCCTGAGACCAACTAAAACCCGGGTGTACAGGACTAAGACAAAGAGAACGTCAGCCAAAACACGGTTACCAAATAACCACAGCAGATCCCTTTAAGCAGGCCAGAAATGATGCGTCATCAATATCGAAGAGAGCAGATGATAAAAGTTACGTGACAGAACACTAAAAGGATCCGGATGGCGTGACCACACTCCGATTTGCGTAAAATGTGAATTTTGTACTATTATGTGGTTATCCAGGTCATGACACACGTTGCCAGCGGGTTGCGCTTTCGCTCTCTCTCTCTGTCTCTCGCCTGCACTCTCCTTCTCTTTTTTTCTCCACGTACTTTTCCACACAGATCACAGACACCGTTTGTAGGATAAATAAGCAACTGCACCCAATTTTTCCTGTTACAACCCCACCAATCACCAAGCCACACTCTCAATCTTGCATAATTCGAATAATGACCTCCCCACGTTAACTTCAACAGTTGAAAAATAGGTCAACATAATAGATAAGAGGTATCCGCTTCTAGTTCAATGCACTTTTGACACAATTCTCTTTGTTTATGCAACAAAGTCGAACTGCTTACGGACGCCCAAAAAATAAAATCATACACACAAGAGGAAGCACGTAAGGCTGAACATTCAGTTTCCTAGTATGGCAAACACTGACTGTCAGTCAGTTCACGTTGTCTTCACAAGATGGAGGTGTGTATATTTAAAAACAGGTCATCTGTAAAGTGTAGTAGACGCATGTTTCTACTCGCTTATACGATCCCAAAATAGCCGAACTCACTGTTACGATAGTTGGCTTCAGACGGAACTACGTGGCTGAATCGTTTATCACACTGTAAATCCCTTTGTGTACATATCAGATGTTAAATGGCAGAATATTTGCATTTGTCACAGCTTTCCAAATCGATCACCTCTGAACCCCCCCCATCTCTGGCCACATAAACTATCTGAACATCCAACCTGCCCAATCAAATGACCCATGTGAGTAATGACATATCTACGAGTAAGCACAAGTTATATACCCGGAAATTTTTGTTACACTCAGTACACAACATTTCTGGTTAACACAAATCAGAACCAGAGAGTGATAGCTTTACAACCAAACACAGACATTCGGACCTTGTTGTATGTAACCTAAACGAACTTTCATGCAACAGTAATCATGGGACCACTATTTACATACGCAGGAACCACAGATTGAACCATTTTCACCACAGCTTTTAACAAATCTTCTACAGCAGTCACATGTCGCACGCGTCCAGCGAAGAACACTAACACCAACAAATGAATTATATTTGCAGAATCAAATAAACGACAGTATTATTCCTGTGAGGAACCCGTGGACAGTCACTTGATTGATTTCAGTCATCTTTAAACGCTGTCAAAAAGGCATCTTTGTTCCAATCTTTATTTCAGAACTTTCCCCAACACTTTATGTAATTGGAACAACTGTGACCGCAATCACGCTTGAATTGAGCAAAACTATGTACTTACTATCGACAGTGGAAGATTTAAGCCGGAGTCTACCACACCGCAATTTCATTGGTGAGTAATGTTATATGTGAAAGTAAACAAGATGGATAAACAACGAAAATATTGTTTAAATTTCGTGAACAGAAATAAATTTCGACATCCGATTTGCTGACAATAGAATTATACGAAAGATAACAGACAACATCTCGAAAGACAGCAAAACAGTTTTCGTCACAAAATCTCCGCACCAATTTACTTTCACAAATTGTACGCAAATGCGTACGGATAAATACATGCTACAAAGACTAAATCTTAGTAATCCGCAAATACCCGATCATCAATAATTACCGAGTAATGGCACAAGTTCCTCTGGTGTAAGAAGTCTTTTTGTGCCTCATTATTTCATCAGCGTGACCTTCATTTATCCATTACGACCACTCAAATGAAATAGGTGTCACATAAACCTAATTCCAAATGATGTATGTCATACGGATCATACAAGATCAACGTCTCGAATGCATCATTAAAACCACTGGGAGACCACCATGTATGTGTGTGTGTATGTGTGGGTTAGCAGTTTTGCAGCACGGATTTAATCTGGTACATAGTGGGGTTCATGAATTGAAAGAATACACAGATGGATTATTTTAGATGCTTAGCGGCCAAATGACCACCAGTGAGATGCATGCAACATTCTTCCTGACATACATCAACGAATTGCCGTCTAGTCTGGAAAATTCGATTCACGTTTCTCAGTCACCATGGTCATTCTGAAACCAAAAACTCATGCCATCAGAAACAACTGGAGATGTTTTCATACTGATTCTAACCTACTAGTCGTTAACCAGAATAAACTGGCAAATGACACCGGTTTTAGACACTGCGACCGATCGGCCAGTTAGTCAACAACTTCAGAATCAAGAAAGTACTTGAGGTTGACCTCGTGTTCATTGTCATTGGTTGTGAATAGAAACCAATCACATGTGATAACATTGTGGCCAGCAACCGGCGAACCAACAGAACTATCACAAAACAGGAAAATGATTATGTTTGTACTTCTAACTTCATACATTAAGGAAATATTTTTAACACCATCGTTGACAAGACCGATAACGTTTGACCCGAATTCATGCATTACGCAAGTTGAATTCGCGATCATCTACAGTCTACGAATGTTAAATTATATCGTCATATCTTTCACACTGTTACTCGGAACGCGGACATAATGGACATTTGCAATTTAAATTCGGCGCATCCGATCAAAAAACCGTTCCCGGATGTGCGTATCAGAGCGACTAACCATATTCGCCCGGTCAAAACGCTGTCAAGCCATCGAAACACGAGAATATGCTTTCAAATCATGCAATCTGTTTCAAAATTTGAGTATCAAAATAATATATTGGACGAATGCAACCACTTGCACAAGCGTGACACATATATCGCAAACACGGACGTACACCTTGTCCATCAAATAGGCTTCTCAGTCCCAGGTGGATATATGTACAGTATCATCTGACCAGGTAAAGTTTGCGAGCTGTCGCAAGCAATTACTGAGACTACTGGTCATCGATCAGTGTTTCATCGGTTAAGAGAGAAATTATCAAACGTCAAACGAATTTCGACCCACGCAAATTTTTATCTAAAAAATCTGACGAGGTTCACGTGTACTCTGTACCTAAATATCTGAATGCAACACTGATAACAGAACACTATAAGTTGCCGCAATCGGATGATATACGCCTAAACGCACACAAGGCGAACAGTTTCAGAAAGTTGGTTTGTCATCTGTTGTTGCACTTAGCGATATGTGAATAATCCAACGATATGACGGCAACCCCGACCGTCACTCGACGTCATCGTGTGTCATTCAGACTTTCATTCAGCTTGGTTAACATTAGACTGTTAGGTACCTGTTGCTGTCTGTCACCAGTATGATCATACACATACGCACACATAATGGCTGGAGGGGGAAGAATGCGCTGATGATTTCTTCGCCCACAGTAACTAGTGATTTTCAGTGAAGAACTCTGAGTCGACATCTCAGATAACATTCGGTGGGTTGCAATGTGTTGTGTGTAAACGTGAGTTTGGTTTGTCACAATAATATGGGAAAGGTGGTCACAAGCCCTCTGTATTGAACACTGATAAACCACAGTGCGACCAATGCTGTATCCAAGCTGTTTTCAATCCAACAAAACACTGCGCTTTCGCTCAATGAATAACTTTGTCCATTTAGCCCGTCCAAATAGAATGTGTTTTCTCCACGGATCCAGAAAGTTTTCTTTCCCGGTTAGTGTTCAGTGCAAAAGAGGTCATTTCCCGCCAACCAATACCCTCGAAGGACGCTGTCCTTTCTGCAATGACACACAGCAGAGATAACTGTACAATTCCGTCTCTCTTCTCTACGTAAGGAAGCAAGCTTATTACCATCTTTGAAGAAGACCCTCACGCGAGATGTGTAGTACGTGTCTAGTGGTCATATTCTTCCGGGGACACATGACCAGATTCGTGGTTATTGTCAACAATTAAGTATATGTACCCAGTGAGCTTTGGCCACACATTCTACTCCCAACTTCGGCATTAACCTACAAACTATACAGAATGTGAGATGAATAAGAAACTATCTCATGACTGTGTTAGAATCTACTGCCCTTATGTGCTGGGCACCAGTTACCGAAATGATCTCTTCTAACATCTTACTAGTGTTAATAAGGGCTTCCATTCGAGGAGAAACCGTGAGATGCTGGTCCGCGAAATACATTACATGACCAACTGATTGTTCGTATACCATCAGTTACAGAAAATATATGATAAAACCTTTTTTTATCTCATCAGCCATCTACTATAACCGAGTTCTTTAAATAAAATACACTTCCAAAGACCAAGCTAACTAGTCTGTCTCCTGACTCCAGTTGATCGAGTACAAAACAAACAAGTATCCTGCTTCAGTGAAGTTGATACAAGCAATGGCGATCGACGTTGTCAAATCTACATAAACTCATATACACGGGTTCTGCTATGCGAAAGAAAACAGGAGTAAGTAATTAGCTGGTTAATTAAACTTCGGGACACCGGTGTTGGTTTAACCCTCACTATTTCTCTCACTTCAGTATCTGGTAATGGTTTCGTCCAGGTCGTTACTAGACGTGCGGATGATACTTTACAGCGCTCAGCTCACCGCAAAGCGACATGGAGTAATCGATATCTTCAGTTTTCCATCTGTTCTCCTATTGCATCCAAACGGGGTTTGGTTGAGACACTGTTTCATTGAGCTAGGCATATTTGCACCCCTGACACACTGCAGATGGGACAGGAATCACTGAGACAAACGTTACTAGCAAATGGATAACCCGACAAATTCATCGGGGCACATAATATGGTGAAAAAGAACACTGAGCCCATAATGACAGATCAAAAGAGGGATGTTTTCTTATTCTTGCCATTCATAGGTGACTATTTAGCCAACAACATAAAGCACAAATTAAAGTCTGCTCTGACTCGAACGTATGCAGCTACGCAGTTGCGCTAATTTCAAACCACCAGAGGACCAGTTTTCTGCAGTCGTCAATGTAGCTTGCCAAACTCTCCTGTCTCCCATGTTGCTTACCAGTTCACCTGCAATGACGTTTACATAAGCAGAACAGATCGACAACTATCACAGCGGGTAGCCGAACACATTCTGAAGTGGCTGAAACAACAGGTGATACACCAGCATCAACTTGTTGCGCTGACGGCTCGAAACCCAACGTTATCGATTACCAAACACCTCATGACAACAGGTCACCAAGTAAACCCATCAAACTCATTCAAGTTACTGTTGCGCAATCGAAACCCGAAGCTCTTAGTCTTTTGTGAAGCGATGCTCATCCGCACTTACCAGCTGAGGTTGTGTGCACAAAAGTGGTTGAGGCAACCTATCGGGTTGACATGGTCGTGATTACATAATACTTGGTGTGCTTGTATGTGTGTTTAATCCCTGTCTGTCCTTATCTGTATCATGTATATAACTTGCATGTTTTACGTTTGTGACTGATGAGAGTAAATGAAATGTTAACATATTGCAATATATGTCTTCTTTCTGCTCTAATGAAGTGTTCAGTATAAGTTTGCTCGTCTGTCCTCTCAGTTTTCGGTTTCGGTCAGTCGCGTGTTGTAGCAAATGACTTGTGTCAGACGAGGGATCCTCGTTTGGCGGCTGAATATCCATCGAACCTGATTCACGTTCACGTCTGTTGTTAGTGTTATTCACTTCTCTGAAGGAGTGAAATACAATTTTTCTTCACATTCCTTCGTTTTGCGTACGATATTTCACATCGGTTTCAGTTTACGCGTTTGACCGGTTAAGAGATTGGTCATTCAGTCACTTTTTAGCTTATCATCTCCAAGTTGATATTCGGAAATTCTATCCTCTTGCACATGTGACGCTTCGTGTAATCCAAGTTCTTAACTTGATAATCATGTAACATGAGATCGTGTTCTAGGGACAGCTAACTTCCGAATGATTACCGCTGCAGTTCACGGTGTACATATAAGTTCTTCCACCCAATGCAAACTTTCGCGATGGTTTACTGGAATTTTCGTATCTCATCATATATTCGTGCTGTTGTCAGCCTTCGGGTATGCTCCACTTTGTGGAAACTAGTACTTGATCTGTGATGCAGCTTCAAATTATTTTCGCCAGCGCTCTACTGATGCTACAAAATTTGCATGAGTGACTTTCTTCAGCATTGACCGTCGATAGGGTTTGGTTTGTTAGGATATTGATCTATTTAAAGTTCCTCTCCTATTAACCCTTTACATCTCAAACCGGAAGACGGAGCAAGAGAGATCTTATCGTAATTATCTTCTGTCTTTGATAGCAACCAATGAGCATAATCTCTCCGACTGACGCGCGGGTGACGTTTGCATTAGTATCGGTTATCAGTATAGCCGTAGGACATAGCTGTCGAACAAGCGTAGGATGTTTAAATGGACTGGTTACGAAGGACATGAATTAATTGATCATTCCGTCTTGATTGCTTCTACATGATTTAGTTTCAGGATTTATTCTAGTTCCAGGAACATATTCGTGTCCGCCTTGCTGCCTTCATAGACGAAGGAGACGATCGTCGCCAAATGCGTCGAAATCCTTTCACAGTTATCCTCTGTAAGTTTTCAAGCACATTTCTCTAAAGATGGACAGTTATTTGCCTCATGTTCTTCCAGGGTTGCTGCGTTCAGGAAAACTATCCTCAGCTCATGTGAGCCGCATTCACATTGCAGAGTTCTGTTGCTCTTGTTGATTATGTCTGTGTTCCGAGTAACAGTGCGAAAGATATGACGATATAATTTAACTTTCGTAGACTGTAGATGATCGCAAATTCGACTTGCGTAATGCA